>JALIGW010000003.1:63975495-64277995 GCA_023053685.1 Diadophis punctatus similis
TTATTTGATGCCATTAAATATTAGTTAAAAATACAGTTAAGATCAAACATAACTAAAAACAGCATCTGAGAAATAGATAAAACAATAGGATGAGAATCTGTATCCTCAGAGCAGGGTGACTGTTGTAATGGTCGAAACAATAATGAAGCATACAGCTTGGCAATGGTTGCCTCATCTTAAGATTACTCTGATGTCACCCTGCACCCAGCACACTTCACTGAGGACTACGAGCATCCTTGTCCTAAGGATGCAGGTAATAATTTCCACAGGATACATTAAAAACCAAAACAAAGTGAGCGTAAAAGGCAGTCGAAGGGGAAGCAAACGGCAGGAGGAAGCCCAAGATGAGGGTGGGTGGAGCGGGCCACCCCACCCTCCAAAAGGAAGGAAAGCAGCCACAGGTGTCCTGTTGGTCGCATGGCGAATTCAACAGCAGACTTCCTGGGCATGTGGGGGACACACTGCGCACCCAGCGGTGAAATGCTCCCGGTTCGGGCGGGCCAGTTGGTCGTCGTAGAGCCGATAGCTATTGCAGTGCAAAGCTTCCCCCACCCGCCGGGACGCCACCATTTGGGTTCTTTTACCCTTTGCGCATGTGCAGAACGCTTTGCGCATGCGCAGAGGGTAAAAGAACCCAAATGGCAGCCTCCCGGCGAGTGGGGGATGCCTCACGCTGCGATCGCTATTGGCTCTACGACGACCGACTGGCCCGCCTGAACCGGGAGCATTTCACCCCTGCACACACCCCTCTTGGCCAGAGAGCCCACAAAAGGGATCCGCGCAAAAGCCTCTGGATTAGGTGGGAGGAATGGGGTGGAATAGAAGTAACATTCCTTGCCCCCAGACTGCAGGCGGGGCGGGGAGGCATTTGCAAATGAAGTAGTGCCTGACATCCCCATCCCAAGCCGCCCCCCCAAGACCCCAGTTCTGCACTGGCTGCGGACTGCGCAAAAGGAGTCGCGTTTGGAGAGAATCCGGAGTGCAGCCCTGGCGAAGGTCCACTCAGCCGTGCCTGTCCAGCCCGCCTCCACCCGCCTTGCGCAGTATGTCCTCCTTGGGAGCCTGCAAGCCGGCCTGGGAATAAGGGGGGGCATCTGTATCTGCCCCTCCTTCACTGCTAGCAGCTCCAGGCACCCCCAGAGTGACTTCGGCACATCCCGTCCATTCTCAAACACCTCCACATGCGCCCGTCCACCCACCGTAGGCGGCTGGACACACATGGTCCCAACCCCCGCTATGTCCCGTGGCCTTGGCTCTCCCAGCGCCTTCCAAAGCGCGGGATGTGGCGATGGCCAAGCCCCTCCAGAAAAGCCATCAGCGATCCCCACTCTCCCCCGGTCCAGGCTAGCCTAAAAACGCCCGCCACCTCCATTACACGTGCCGGGTACCATTTTCCTCAGCAGCGTCTCACCTTGTAGGCAGCCCGGCTGGCTGGCAGGCTCACCTTCCCGACCAGAACGGTTCTGTGACTGCACCGCTTCTTTCCCCTGGAAAGAGCTGGAATGGCTCGTCTGCCTCTCAGGCTCAGAGCTGGACGACCCTGCGTCTCCAGCCGAGTCCGGCCCAGCGAAGAAACGGGCTGGCCTGGCTGAGGCGGGCATGCCTAACCCTAACCCTAAAGAAATTATACACCCTTAAGAGTGGGGCCTGGCATGTGGGCGGGGTGATTTAGATGGTGCAGCCTTGTGTTCCCACGCATGCACCAGATTAATTGCTCTCAGGGGCCATAGCTTGAGGACGAGTGCAATATAAAACATGCAAAAATACAAAGATTTCTCTGGGGACCACCAAAATTTTCTCGTGGACCACCAGTTGGTGACCTAGGTTTTAGAATACAAATTACAAAATGAAAGTATATTGTACAGTGTTCATACATTTAATAAGTTTATAGAAATTCATATTTAAGAAGTTTTTATGTGTAAAATTGTACAGTTAGTTCTATATTGTTAGTACAATATAGAACTAACATTGCTAAGCTGGAAAATGTGGGGAATTCTTTCCTTTTTCCTTCCTTTACATCTTATCCTTTCACATGGAACATCCAATGCCACAAGTTAAAGCAGTTTCCTCTTTATTTATGTATCAATGCAAAACTTCAACATATGATTGTCATGGGCTACATGTATGGAATCTGGAAGATTTCATTGACATTCAAATCTCTTCAGCAGTACAATACTACCTAATCCAGTTCAGTTTTTCCAACTCACAATATTCTTTAATAGCCATTTGCTATCTATGTGAAGCCTACAAAAAGCTACAGTGATTGGATGAGTACCACAATTATTTTAAAGAACAAGAAATATAATAATTTACATAATTATTTACATATAATAATTTACATAATTATATTATAGAATCATAAAACTAAGATTTTGACATGATAATGGGCTTATTTTAGGATGGCGTGGTACAGAATTTTATGTAATTACTTTTAGATAGAGAGGAGGTTCCATCTTGACTAAGTAAATCTGGTTAAATATCATGTACATACTACTGTTCAGTTTACTTCTAGAGAGTTATTTAAGAATACAAATAAATCCTCCAATACAGTTTGACTTTTCCTTACTAGATTTGGAGAATGAGAGTGAGTGTCTAAAATGCAATGCTCCTCAAGGAACTGCTGATAAAAAGCTTGTTACTATACTCCTTTTAAAAATTCAATTTGTATTATCTTTATGCTAAAATAGTCATTAAAAGAGTCATTAAACTATACGTTCCACTAATAATTCCCAAAAATAGGAAAAACAAACTACCCATAACAATAAGGAAACTCCAAGCAAAAAAAAAATATCTCTGGCGAAAAACAAAATGGGCCACATAACCAATTACAAAAGCTGATACAAAAACATATGCAAACAAATAAAGACGGAATGCACAAATTATCATATCAAACAAGAGAAAAACCTGCGCACAAATTCCAACCGGGCATTCTACAATTTCGTAAACAACAAACTTAAAGAGACGAGATCTATCCCACCCCTAAAAGGACCTAACAATAAAGACTGTAATGATGAAACTGACAAAGCCAACCTCTTCAACACATTCTTCGGCTCAGTCTTTGTAAAAAGCAACAACTCATGTCCAATATTTCCTAGTTGAACCACAAACAATTACAATGATCAAATACAAACCGACTTTACAGAAGACAATGTTAGAAAGGCTCTACACAAGCTAAAACCATCTCTATCCATCGGACCAGATGGACTATGTGCTTACTTCTTAAAAAAACTTTCCACTGTCCTATCAGAACCTCTAAGTATAATTTCAGAACCAGAACCTCTAAGTATCTTTCAGAACCAGCTCCTTACCCAACCTATGGTCACTAGCCACAGTAATTCCTGTCTTCAAAAAGGGAGGCCCCAGCCTAGTTGAAAATTATAGACCAATCTCTTTATGTTGCGCCACCTGCAGAGTCATGGAATCAATCATCAACCAATCCATTACCCTCCACTTAGAGACAAACAACCTACTCTCTCACAAACAATTTGGTTTCAGAAAAAAATTATTCTGCAATCTACAACTTCTGCATTGTAAAAACATATGGACTACACAACTTGACCAGGGCAAAGCAATAGATGCAATTTACATAGACTTTTGTAAAGCCTTTGACTCCGTGGTACACGACAAACTACTTCTAAAACTAAAATCTTATGGCATTTCTGCCCCCTATACAAATGGATAACTGCATTCCTGTCAAACAGACAACAAGTGGTCAAAATAGAATCAGCTCTATCAAAGCCTGTACCTGTTAACAGCAATGTTCCCCAAGGCAGCGTTTTAGGACCTACTCTCTTTATTCTTTACATAAATGACATGTGTGATAATATACAAAGTAACTGCGTCCTCTTCACTGATGATGTAAAACTATTCAACACCACCGACAATACTACAACCCTTCAAAAAGACCTTGACTATGTATCTGAATGGTCAAACAAGTGGCAACTTCAAATCTCAATCAACAAATGCTCTGTTTTACACATTGGCAAAAATAATCAGAACACAAAATACAAACTAGATAATCATGATCTTGTTGATGATCCTCACTCAGTAAAGGACCTTGGAGTACTCATCTCTAATGATCTAAGTGCCAGAGCCCACTGCAACAACATAGCCAAGAAGGCATTAAGAGTGGTTAACCTAATCTTGCATAGCTTCTTTTCTGGTAACATTGTACTCTTAACCAGAGCATACAAAACATTTGCTAGACCAATTCTTGAATACAGCTCATTTGTCTGGAACCCACACTACATATCAGACATTAACACAATTGAGAAAGTCCAGAGATATTTCACAAGAAGAGTATTACATTCCTCTGTTCGGAACAGAATACCTTATGAATCCAGACTTGAAATTTTGGGACTTGAAAGTTTAGAACTATGCCGCCTTCGATCTGACCTAATTGTAGCTCACAAAATTATCTACCACAATGTCCTACCTGTTAATGACTACTTCAGCTTCATCCGCAACAATACATGAGCTCACAATAGATACAAACTTAATGTAAACCGCTCCAAACTTGATTGCAAAAAATTTGACTTCAACAACAGAGTGGTCAATGCCTGGAATACATTACCTGACTCAATTGTTTCTTCCCCAAACCCCAAAAACTTTAACCTTAGATTATCTACCATCGACCTCACCCCATTCCTAAGAGGTCGGTAAGGAGCGTGCATAAGCGCACAATCGTGCCTACTGTTCCTGTCCAGTTGAACCCATATATTCATAATTCTTGTACTCACAATCATGCTTGTATTATATATATATATATATATATATATATATATATATATATATATATATATATATATATATATATATATATATATATATATATATATATATATATATATATATATATATATATATATAATCATGTTTATACTATGTATATACTTTGCTGGTTATCATATACGCTTGACAAATAAAATAATAATAATAAAAAAAATTCAAAACACAATTTCCTTGAAAAAGTACAAAAAAGTGTGTGTGTATTAAAATTGTTAATTAATTAACTGCTTAACAATTTATGTGTTCTCTATCTACTGAAGGTGTATAAAAGCCCAAGTAAATGAATAAGTAACAATAAAATGAACTGATAATTAAAAGATAGATTTATTATATACTGAGATACAGTAGATCCAAGTGAATTTCTTCAAGCAGATCATCTGTGAGCATAGTAGAAGAACATTCTTTCCTGTATATTTATTTCCTAGATAAATAAGTCTGGCATTAGACCAGGAACATGTTCAGAATGACTTCTTCTGAAGATCTTAATGCCTACATAGTTGGTTTTGGAAAAGAAGGTCCCTCAATAGTCAGATCATAATCCATTAAAAGCTTTAAAGGTAAATATAAACAACTTAGATTGTGCATTGTTAACAACTGGCATCCAATGCAGTTCTTCCAGTACAAGCATCAAATTATCCTAGTATGTTCAACAGTTATCTAGTGTAGCTACCACATTTACACCAGTTGTAACTTCTAGACTTTTTCTCAGGTGTCCTGAGATGCGTCACGTTAAAAATTGGATATAACTAATAGAAACCCTAATTGATGTATTTGTAAACCTATATGAATATGGTGGCTTGGTGGTTAAAGACGCTGAGCTTGTCAGTGGGAAAGCTGCCATCCCAGGTTTGAGACTCGTATGCTACACAATGGGGTGAGCTCCCATTACTTGCCTCAGCTCCTAGCCACCTAGCAGTTTGAAAGTATGCAAATGCAAAGCACCTGAGGGTAGAACAAGAAGCAATGGGTGGAAACTAAACAAGGAGAGAAGCAACTTAGAACTAAGGAGAAATTTCCTGACAGTTAGAACAATTAATCAGTGGAACAGCTTGCCTCCAGAAGTTGTAAATGTTCCAACACTGGACGTTTTTAAGAAGATGTTGGATAACCATTTGTCTGAAGTAGTGTAGGGTTTCCTGCCTAAGCAGGGGGTTGGACTAGAAGACTTCCAAGGTCCCTTCCAACTCTGTTATTATTATTATTATTATTATTATTATTATTATTATTATTATTATTATTATTATTATTATTATTATTATTATAATATTAAGTATTTATTTATTTATTTATTTTGGTATTCTTATATGCCGCCCAACTCCCGAAGGACTCAGGGTGGCGTACAACAGAGAAAAATACAAGAATGACCAAATATTAAATATTAATTAAAAACAGATATAAAAATTTAAAAACACAGTATAAAAAACATCAAACAACCATTCAACAACCATACATACTTGGGGGTGAGCTCGAGTGGATTAAGCTCTACCCCCAGCCTGCAGGAAAAGCCATGTCTTAACGGCTTTTCGGAAGGCCAGCAGAGTGGGGATAGTTCGGGTCTCTGGGGGAAGTTGGTTCCAGAGCGCGGGGCCGGCCACAGAGAAGGCTCTCCTCCTAGGACCCGCCAGCCGGCATTGCTTGGCCGACGGGACCTGGAGGAGGCCAACTCTGTGGGCCCTAACCGGTCGAAGGGAAGTATGAGGCAGAATGCGGTCCCGGAGATAGCCTGGTCCTAAGCCACGAAGGGCTTTAAAGATGGTGATCAACACCTTGAATTGGACCCGGAGACCGATGGGCAACCAGTGCAGCTGGCGGAGTATAGGTGTCACGTGGGTGTACCTTGGCACACCCACCACAGCACGCGCAGCCGCATTTTTCACCAACTGAAGTCTCCGGATACTCTTCAAGGGTAGCCCCATGTAGAGCGCATTGCAGTAGTCCAAGCGGGAGGTGACAAGGGCATGAGTGACCGTGAGTAGAGCCTCCTTCTCAAAGTATGGCCGCAACTGGTGCACCAGGCGAACCTGTGCGAAGGCCCCCCTAGCCACAGCAGAAAGATGATGATCCAATTTTAGCTGTGGATCTAGGAGGACCCCCAAGTTGCGGACCTGATCCGAGGGAGTCAGTTTCGCTCCCTCAAAGACCAAGGAGGGACAGTTGTCATAGTCCTTAGGAGGCAATATCCACAGCCACTCAGTCTTGTCGGGATTAAGTCTGAGTCTGTTCCTCCCCATCCAGATCTTAACGTCGTTCAGGCACCGGCACATCACATCAACTGCCTCACTGAAGTCAGACGGGGTGGTGATGTACAGCTGGGTGTCATCAGCGTACTGATGGAAACACACCCCATGTCTGCGGATGATCTCCCCCAGCGGTTTCATGTAAATGTTAAACAGGATGGGCGAGAGAACCGACCCCTGAGGCACCCCACATGATAGGGGCCTAGGGGACGATCTCTGCCCTCCTGCTAACACCGACTGCATCCTATCGGTGAGATAAGAGGAGAACCACCGCAAAACGGTGCCTCCCACTCCCAACTCGCCGAGACGATGCAGAAGGATACCATGGTCGATGGTATCGAAAGCCGCTGAGAGGTCAAGTAGCACCAGGATGGAGGAGTTCCCCCCATCCCGGGCCCGCCAGAGATCATCCATCAGGGCGACCAAGGCAGTTTCTGTACTGTAGCCGCGCCTGAAGCCTGACTGATAAGGATCTAGATGATCCGTTTCATCCAGGAGCTGCAGAAGCTAAATAGGTACCACTTCAGTGGGAAGATAATAGCTTTCCATGTGTCTTGGTGTATAGTCATGCTGGCCACATGACTACAGAAATGTCTTTGGATGATACTTGCTCCCTCAGGTAATAAACGGATGAGCACTGCCCCTAGAATTGGAAGCAACTGGATAGGGAAAAACTTTACTATTATGAATAATTTCTCATTAAATCAATCTTAATTACAGTCAGAAATCAGCATAAGGAGGGTGAGATATAGCAATAGCAATAGCACTTAGACTTATATACCGCTTCATAGTGCTTTACAGCCCTCTTTAAGCGGTTTACAGAGTTCAGCATATTGCCCCCAACAATCTGGGTCCTCATTTTACCGACCTCAGAAGGATGGAAGGCTGAGTCAACCTTGAGCCGGTGAGATTTGAACTGCTGAACTGCTGAACTAGCAGTAGCCTGCAGTGCTGCATTTAACCACTGCACCATCTCGGCTCAGATATAGTCAATTATAAAGCATATAAAATACATCAGAGTCTAAAATATTATGAAAAGTTAGAAGGTATTAAAACAAAGTAGATACAAAAAGAGAAGTCTAAAATAACCTAAAAGAAGGAGTAAGAACATTACTGTAAATATAATAAATCCATTCTCCAAAATCTATCTTTCCAAAAGAGTCCAGATGAAACTGTTTTCCAGTTGAATATAATAAATCCATTCCTCAATCTTCTTCAGTCTTTTTAAGGGAAACCATTTATCACTTATCCACTCAGTCAGTTCTAAGTCTGTAATGTCCATATTTCTTTTAGTCTTCTCCACCGAATCTGCCAATTTCAAACCAAGTTCCTTTTGTAAATCTGGTTTAACTGCAGTTACTTGGATCTGGGCATTCTTTGTAGCCATTATTATATTGTCAAACTTTTTATAAATGTTTTCAGATTGGGTTTATATGTTAAAAAAGTCTTTGTTTAAATGTCAGCTACAGTGTCTTGTCTGTAAACTGATATATTATTTGCTATCTTGTAAGCTGGCAACCAAAGATAAGAAAGCTTTTAAAGGTCAGGAACAAAAAACGTTCATGTAATTTCTTCAGAGAAAAAAAATGGATCAAGAAACAAGGAGGAAATTTTTGGGGTATTTCGATCCAAAATTAAAAGAAATTTTTTAAAAATAAGCTCCAAACTTTGCAAATTAATAAAATGCAAAATCCCTGTAGTGAAAGTGCAATATGTGTAAATGAAGTCAAGATACTTTTCATTACCCAAAAATGCACTGTGTGTTCACAGTTATCTGAAAGTTGTCTTGGGTCATTCTTAAGTGCTCCCGTTCGAATCCAGGAAGTAGCACTGCCAAAAAACAGCTTTGGCAGCAAAATCAGTAGATCATTGGCAGGAGAGAAAAATTCTCCTACTGTTTAGCAGCCATCTTGGAGGAGGATCTCCGAGGAGTATTTTTCAATTAGACAATACTTACCTGGTAGGGAAAATATCATGTTAATGAATAATTTGTCAAACATTTCTACCATTTTTGCTAATGTACAAGCCAGACTTTGTTTCCATTCTTAAATTTGAAGACAAATACTAAAATATGGTTTTCTTCTTCCTTTTTTGACCAGGTTTATTGGTTAGGCAGAAGCACAATTGAAAAGGGTGCTTATAATTGAAGTGATTTTCTATTACCATCATGAAGAAAAGTAGGAGTGTAATGACTGTCCCTACAGAAGGTGTAAGTATAAACAGACATATGTCTGTCCGTCTGTCTATTTCAGATAAAATATAACTAATCTTGTATTGTTGTTAGATACTTACAGGTAGTTCTCGACTTACAATCGTTCACTTAGTGACCATTCAAAGTTACATCACAGAAAAAAGTAACTTATTACCATTTTTCACACTTACGACCATTATGCATCCCCTGTCAGGCCGAAGCCATTTTAGTTGGGGTCTTTGGCCTGCCACACTTTATGCTATTTTAAAATGTATTCTTAGCTGTGGGAATTTGGGAGGGGTAATTGCATGAGGGATGTCTGCATGTAGCCATAACCAATTCCTTCTAGATTGTCAAGGTCAGCCTTTGTCTTCGCACTTCTGCACCTGCACGGAAGGAGATGGGAGTTGCTGCCAAGTTGGCAGATGAAGATTGGTCAATGTGATGGACTTGGGGGTGTGGGGACAGGGGCTTGAACTTTCAACTGGGTGGAGAAACTCCTGGGACTTCAGATTCGGGTTTCACCCAGATGTGCCAACATGGCTCTGTTAATAAATTGCAACTTTGAGGAAGCAATTGCCTCAGACTCTGATTTGATTATAGATGCTAATTGAAACCCTGACATCCCCATGGTCATGTGATTTACATTTGGATGCTTGAAAACTGACTCACATTTATGACGATTGCAGTAGCCTGAGGTTAGACCTTTTGTGACCTGACAAGCAAAGTCAATGAGGAAGCCAGATTCACTTAACAACCGTATTACTAATTTAACAGATGTGGTGATTCACTTAACAAATGTGGCAAGAAAAGTCATAAAATGGGGCAAAACTCACTTAATAAATTTCTCACTTAACATAAATTTTGGGCTCAATTTTAGTCCTAAGTTGAGGACTACCTGTATTAAGGCTTTAATGTTGATTATATTGATGGCTTTTAACTTGTATGTAATGTCTTACAGTGCTGCAGATGCAGAACATTGTCCAAATATAAATTCATTGAATTACTTAATGCTTTGTGAAGAAAGCATTAATGAAGAAATTAATGCTTTGTTATAAAATGATGATTGAAGATTATGAAACTTTCAGGGATAGCTAAAGAAACTTTTTTGCATAGAAAGAAAACAATATATTTATGCTGAATGGAAAACCCTTATGTACTGTTTGCATCAAATGGGGAAAAGGCACTTATCATTTGTGGTTTTGATGATCAGAAAAATGCTGGATAATAGAAAGGAATGGGGCGTTGGTTCTTACCTGACATGGCCTTTCTCTTGGCTATCGACGGGAGAGTCCAGGATGGGTTGCTCTACTCCCATAGCTCTATGGACTGAGTTGAACTTCTGAGGATCCGCCTCCCTGGTGACGTTGACAACGAAATTGAAGTGAATGACGCAGACTGACTGTAGAGTCAACGGATCCAAGTCCAGAAACCGTGTCAGACCTGCAGCAAATGGAAAAAACAGATACTCCCTGGCGGCCAGACCAAGCAGATCCATGGGCGTGACTGGACTCTCCCGTCGATAGCCAAGAGAAAGGCCATGTCAGGTAATTTATTTATTTATATTTATTTAAAAGTTCTTATAGGCCGCCCAATCCCGTAGGACTCAGGGCGGCGTACAACAAAGATAAGAACAATTTAAAAGTGCAATGAAACAATTTAAAAAATTAAAAAATTAAAAAACCAGTCATCCATGGGGGAATAAGATCTCTTTTCACCCCGCCTGCAGGAAGAGCCATGTCTTCACGGCTTTGCGGAAGGCCAGTAGGGTGGGGATAATCTGGATCTCTGGGGGGAGTTGGTTCCAGAGAGACGGAGCTCCCACAGAGAAGGCTCTCCCCCGTGGTCCCACCAACCAGCATTGCTTGGTTGATGGGACCTGGAGGAGACCAACTCTGTGGGAACTAACCGGTCGTAGGGAGGTATGCGGTAGGATGCGGTCCTGGAGGTAACCTGGCCCTCAGCCATGCAGGGCTTTATAGGTCAAAACCAACACCTTAAATTGCGTCCGGAGACTAATGGGCAGCCAATGCAGCTGGCGGAGAATGGGTGCTACGTGGGTGTATCTGGAAACACCCACCACAGCTCGCACAGCTGCATTTTGCACCAATTGCAGTGTCCAGTAAGAACCAACGCCCCTTCTCCACAGCATCGACGGGAGAGTCCAGGATGGGACATACCAAAGATTGGCAGTCCTATGGGCAGGTACTTTTGGTCTGGGCTCCTCGGCTCCTCATGTACTTGCTGCAGTACACGCCGGCCAAAAGCCTCAGCGGAGGCAAAGGCGTCTATCCGATAGTGGCGGATGAATGGCGACAGAGACGTCCATGTTGCTGCCTTGCAGATCTCCTCGACCGAGGCCTGGGTAGCCCAGGCAGCTGTGGTAGCCGCACTTCTGGTCGAGTGTGCCGTAATCCCCTGAGGCACCTGGAGAGACTGGGTCTCATAAGCCCGGGCCAGGGACACCTGAGGGCATCCACCGCCTCTGCTCCTGGAGCCGGGAATCTGGCGAAAAACCTGGGAAGGGGCGAGTTTGACAGGGAAGCAAAAAGATCCACTAGAGGGTGACTGAACCGTTTGGATAGTTCTACAAACAGACTGGGATCCAGCCACCACTCCGACTGGTCGACTCTGGCCTGACTCAACCAGTCTGCCCTCACGTTGGTAACTCCTGCAATGTGCTCAGCTCGGAACGATAAGAGATGAGTCTCGGCCCACTGGCACAAAGCGTCCACTTCCTTCATGAGGGACTTCGAACAAGTCCCCCCTTGTCAGTTCACATGGGCCTTCATAGCGACATTGTCCGTCAGAAGGAGGACATGATGACCTGCTACCCCTGTTAGAATGACTTGAGGGCTAAACGGGCTGCCCTGAGCTCCAGCCAATTTATGTTGTGCTGGAGCTCTTGTGGAGTCCACTGACCTTGAGCCACCTGGGAGCCAAAGTGGGCCCCCCAACCGAAGAGGCTGGCATCTGATGTTACGGTCAGTCTTACCGGGTCCCTGTAACAACAGCCCTTCGTGATGGCCCTTGAATCCCACCAATGGAAGGAACGAATCACATCCAATAGGATATGAAGTCTTGCTAGGGATGAACTGCGACCCGCCCGCTGATGGAGAAGCAGGAGCACTGAAGGGGCCTGGCGTGAAACCTGGTCCAAGGTACGATGCCCAGACATGAGATCATCTTCCCCAGGAGTTGAGACAGTAGTACTATTGGAACCACTCTGTCTGCTCACATCTGGCCTATCAAGGACCTGATGCTGTCCTGGCGCTCCTGGGAAAGGAAAACCTGACTGGATATCATGTCTATCAGTGCCCCTAAGTGGACCAGTCTCGTAGTGGGCACCAAGTGGCACTTGGCTAGGTTGATGGAGAACCCGTGGTCCCTGAGGGTCCTGATCGTAGTGGCCAGATCTCTCTCCGCCAGCAGCCGGGAGGACGCCTGGATAAGCAGGTCGTCCAAGTAACATTGTATCCTTATTGGGATCGTCCTGAGGAAAGCTGCTAATGCTGCCATGATTTTGGTGAATGTTCTCGGGGGTGATGCCAGACCGAAAGGGAGCGCTGTATATTGATAATGGCGGCCGGCATAGCAGAACCCCAGGTAACGTCTGTGACTTGGACGAATAAGGACGTGGAGGTAGGCCTCCGTGAGGTCCACAGAAGTCAAGAAATCCCCCTCCCAAATTCCTGCTAGGATGGAATGGAGGGAGTGCATCTTGAATCTTCTGTAGACCAGATATTGATTTTGTCCCCTGAGATTCAAAATTGCCCTCCACCCCCCCGAGGTCTTTGGAATGAGGAACAAAATTGAATAAAAGCCCTGTCCCCGCTACTCTAATGGAACTGGCTGAATTGCCTGAATGTCCAGCAAATGCTGGATTGCCGATTCCATGAGCTCCCGTCATACCGGGTCTCCAGAAATAGGGCAGCGGAGGAAAAACCTCGGAGAAGGGGAGAGGAATTCCAGAGAGAGCCCTGATCTTAGGGTCTCCCTGACCCAGGCATCTGTAGTTGTCTCCTCCCAGTGGTCTGCAAAGAGACCTAGCCTCCCCCCGATAGGAGGGTGAGACCTCAAGTCACTTTTGTCGTCGGAAGGGCTTATTATTGCTGCTTTGGAAGGGACGGCTGCCTTGTGACTGTTGTCTGCCCCTGCCGCTGAAGGCTGGCCTGTTGGACTGATAATCAGATCTAGACTGGAAGGGCCTATTCTGACAGGGAAAACTCACCCCAGCTCCCCCCTGCCGGAAGGAGGGCCATCTAAAATATGGCGATGAGCGGAAATCCACCCGCGTGCTTTGGGAAGGGAGCACCTTCTGTTTGTCCCTGGTTTCCACTAGGAAAGGGTCCAGGGACTGCCCAAAGAGACTTCCCCCTTCAAAGGGACTGGAGGCCAGCTTCCACCTATTTTTGGCATCCATGCGCCAATGACGGAGCCATAACAATCTGCGGGCTGTCACTGACAAGGCTATAGCCCGGGCCGAAAATTTGGCGGCTGTCAGAGATGTGTCCGCAGTATACTCAGCTGCCGCAATGATTTTGGAGATATCCTGGTGGAGCCGAAATTCCTCTGGGGGTATCCGGTCCTGAAGCTGCCATAGCCAGCGCACTGATGCCCGGTGAAGAAGGATGCCGCGGTAGAGGCCCGAATGGCCCAGGAGTCAGCCTGATGGGCCCTGCGGAAAGCCATCTCCTCTCTTCTTTCATCTGCCTTCAAGGCATCGTCTGCATCTGGCGGGAGGACCGAAGTGGCGGTCAAGGCTGCCACTAGGGCATCCACCTTTGTGATCTGAACCAACTGGATAAGATCGGGGTCCACTCCATAGAGGGTACTCTCTTGTCCGGTGGGACGCGGGATGCTGGTGGGGGGAATTCTACAGTCGTTTGATGACATCTAAGAACATTCCGGGAATCAGAATGGAGTCAGTCTCCATGGCCTTTTCTGAAAAGAGAAAATCCTCCTGCTTCCCAGAACTCTGAGGCAGCTCAAGCGTACTAGAGTCCTTCCCCAATCAGGCAGTGGCCCGCGCCTTGGCCAGTAAAAGCTTGAAAAGTGCGGGGTTAAATAGGCCCTTAAAGGGCGGTCTACCGTGGGGCTCCTGGTCATAATCTGAAAAATTGTCATCCCCCTGGAGCTTGGCCTCCAAAAGGGAGGCCTGGCTCTGGTTTGAAAGTCCCAGGGAGTAAGCTGCCTGATAAGCAGGCTTTTCCTCTTGGTGCCCCCACAAGCCCCTGTATATAGTGGGGTAACCTATAGGCACCTATATTTGGGGATGCTGAATCAGCAATACCCTCCCTGATTGCCGCTGATATCCAGTATCTCAAAAAGGGAGGAATATCCTGTTCCTGTAACCCCTCTGGGAGGAGCCCCGCCGAGGTAGGGGTAAAGGTTGCCTCTGGAGGGGGACCCACCCTCCTGGATGAGCCAGAATGGGTCTGCAGAGGTTGTTCACTGATGATCTCAGGAGACCAAGATGAGGCCGCTATTCCCTGTTGCACAGGCTGCAGCTCCAGCTGCAAAGCAGCTTCAGGGGGCTGGCGCACCACTGGCGGATCCGATATCTGGTGAACCATGTGACTACGCCTTACGGAAGCTTCCTCCGCTCTAGCGAACTCCTTGTCCAGGGCTTTCTTTCTTTGGTGCACCACCCTTTCTTCCACTCTGGAAGACTTTTTATGCTTGGAAGCCTTGGCCCTGATCTTTTCTGCCGCTGCAAGGCTGGCCGATCTGGCTTTGGTTGGGGATTTGCCAGCCCTATCCAAGGCGGAGGGGGACCAAGCCTCCGCCTGCGGAAATCCACCACCTGCCTCTCTTTCCACGATAGGAATGCAGGTATGGTACCTGGGCAGACGTGCTTAAAAGCTCTGCTGCCAGCTCAGCATCATTACAGGCTCCCAGAGGAGCAAGGGCCCACCGCCTTGATCTCAGAGGCTTATGGCTAATCAAAGCTACCAACAAGTAGGAATGGTTCCAGGCTTGTGAACGTATGCTGGCCTCGCCACCAAAAATCAGGCAGTCTTACGCAGATGGCCACTGCTGTGGCAATGGGAAGGAACACAGAGTTTGGCTGTAACAACAACCAGTGACTCTCCCTCCAGAACAGCTCAAAGAGCTGTAAGGCAAAGAACTCAGGCCGCTGAGCAAGGGGTTGCAGACTTAAGCAGAGATGCTGCTGCAGAAACACCAGGGGGAGAGAGTATGAACAGTATGCTGTCAGGGACTCCAATCCCCTAGGTGTTGGCCTTAGGTCGCAGGAAGGCTTCTAAAATGGTGTTGCCGCTTCAAAATGGCTGACACCACGAGGTGGCCTGAAACAAGGCCTCAGTCCCAAATTCTACGTGTAGCACTGGCTTCAGGCAGTCCCAGGTGCTAGCGTCCTCCTCATCAAAAAACCTTGCAGAGCCTCACAGCTGACCAGCACAGGGTCTAGCGGTCAATAAACTCCTCAGTCCTTAAGTTGGGTAGCTGCACAAACTCAAAACCACCGCGTCTGTCAGCTGGCACTAATTAGCCCTCTCGCCTTCAAACAAGACAGAATGGCAATGCCGAAGGGAGAGCAGCACTCCAATAACACAGGCGGTTCCCTGGAGAACATGGGGAGCAATGTGGCTCGCCAATGGCCGCCACCTGCCTCAGCGCTCGCCTGAAGGTCGGAGCGGCAGTCACAACTCACAGAAGAAGCGCCAGAGCGGTAGCAGGCTCCCAACCGCAGCCGCGGGAGCCTGCAGACGATGGTGCTTCACTTCCAGGGAAAAATGTAAGAAATCCTCAAAAGCTAAAATCGCAATGGGAAAAAGCACAGTCCAAAGCTCTCAGGAGCTTAAGAAAAAGCGTCCATGAGCTGAGACTGAGTTGAACGACTGAAGAACGTCACCAGGGAGGTGGATCCTCAGAAATTCAACTCAGTCCATAGAGCTATGGGACTAGAGCAGTGATGGCGAACCTATGGCAAACATGCCACAGGTAGTACGCAGACCCATATTTTAGGGCATGCGAGGTGTTGCCCTATGTCAGCTCCAGCGCACATGTGCGCGCTGGCCAGCTGATTTTCGGCTTTTTTCGGCCATTTTCGCTCTCCCCAGGCTTCAGGAAAGCCCCCTTAACCCTGGGGACAGCGAATAATGGCCCAACAGCCCAACCGGAAGTTCACTTGTGTGCTCACCCCCAGCCTCCTTTTCACTGTCAGAGGTCTTCAGGAACTTCTTCAGCTTTGGACAGTTGCAGCCAGGCCTCCCACACCTCGGCCCATTTCTTCTGTCTTCTGCAGCTGACAAGGCTTTCCTGCAGCCGATAACAGAGCTCCAGATCGATCCGGAGCTCTGTTATCGGCTACAGAGGCCTTCAGGAAAGGGCTGAAGTTGCCGGCTGTAGAAGAAATGGGCCGAGGTGTGCGAGGCCTGGTTGCAATTATCTGAAGGTAAGTAGTAGGGCAGTTCCACTTCCGTTTCATTTCCAAACTTCCGATTGGCCCGTTGGGCCATTTTTCGCCATCCCCAGGCTTCAGGAGGCTTTCCTGAACCCTGGGGAGAGCGAAAAACAGCCCAACGGGCCTACTGGAACCTTCAGTGAGGCCTTTACGCATGCGCTGCGTGGGGGTTGTGTGCATGCGCAGGTGTGAGGGCATTGCATTATGGGTGTGTGCACCTAAGCCAAAAAAGGTTCGCCATCACTGGACTAGAGCAACCCATCCTGGACTCTCCCTTTGATGCTATTAGCTTTCTTTTCTAATCATAAAATAAGATAATTTTGTAACTGTATTTATTTTTGCTGCAAAGGACATAGGAACCACCTTCATTTCATTTTTGTTTTTTCTTTCTGCATTTTTGTCTTTTTTCTTTCTTTTTTGTCTTTTTCTGCTTTTTCTTTTTATTAGTTTGTGCTAGTTTTTATGTTCTTTGTAAAACTCTTAATAAACATTTATATAAAAAATTAAACATTGTCTATAAATGTTATTTATATAAATATCCTATTGTGTCAACTAGCATAGTCTTCAAATATAAGTGGCAACCCTAATATGTCTGATGATGATCAGTGTTCTAATACATTTTTTTTAAAAAAAGCCCAAACACTGACATATTCTATTAGGGGTATTGTTCTATCCTTGATCATTTTAGGTAATTTTGTGGTATATTTTCTAGCTCTACAATATTGTTTTAAAGAAGAAGTAGGTGTGGTGTTTGCAATATGGTTATCCCATAAGAACTTAGCATTTTTATTTCCAACATTTTTTTCTTAATGACCAATAACAAAGAATTTGGCTTTTAACAGTATCTGTACATAATGTCAACAATTTCACTTAACTTAGCACCCTATCCAAAGTTTTTTTCTGATTTGTATGTAAGTGAAATTAAAATTTTGTTTTTGCCCAGTGTATATCTCTTTAGATATACTACATTCGATTGTTGGGGGCAATATGCTGACTCTGTAAACCGCTTAGAGAGGGCTGTAAAGCACTATGAAGCAGTATATAAGTCTAAGTGCTATATTCAATGCTTCCAATTTTGTTGTCTGTTAGCTCAACTTGGGCAAATCTTTCTTGTCTTTTTTTAAGCCCTTTTAGTCAACATTACTTTCTTATTGTTGTTGAAGGGTTATTTCCTCCATTCCAATGGGACTCTTTACTTATATTTAGCTGAAATACTGTTTCTAATCATTCCAACAATACAACCATATTCAGTTTCAATATCTTGGCCATTACATGGAAAAAGAGACACTGATAATTTTTACATTCCAGTAGTACAGTTTTCATTTAGTGCCTGAATAGGGTTAAAATCCTAGTTGGGATTTGCAAAAGTTGAAATGAAATTTTGGGAGGACATGGAATAAATTAATGCTTTGTGAAAAAAGAAAACAATTTATTATAAAATTAACACTATAACCTATTGAGTCACATGTAAGAGTTAATGATGTGCTTAACATTTGCATTCAGACTAATGGTTGAATTGCAGCACATTTTGTTTTTACTCATTTGTAACTTTTCTTTTTAGTGTGAAATTTAATGCTTATTTTAAGAATCTCTTTTATAGGAACTGTGTGCGTTCAATTTTATAATTAAGTTGTGCTGCAATTCTAAATTTTTACATTTAGCTTTATGAAATTGCTTCTTATATAATTCAGTTTTCTATTTGTTCTTTTAGATTGCTAAAGATTATTTAGAATGTCATCTCAGCAAGTCCTATAGTGCATCCAGCAACACCCTTGGCATAGATCTCTGGAGGGGAAGAAGGTGCTGCTCTGCTAATTTACTATTACCACCGTTATCTCAACGACAGAGTGAAAAAGCAAGAACACCAGATAACATTTCTAGACCCACAACTTTGCCTTTATTGACGCTTCCTAGTATTGCCATCACTACTTATCAGGATAGGTAAGTTGCATGTTTAAGATTTAATTGTAGAGCTCTCTTCCTACTACTGAAGTTGTAGACATTTAATAGGGGCTACTCTACTATACAGATTTATTTTTAACAAAAAAATCATGTTCCTAATACTGAACTAATCATGATGGGAAATTCATTTTTCCAGTGTGTCAAGCATAGTTTTTTGAGCATGTCATGAGGGTTCGCACAAGATGGCTACTACAAATAGGTTTTGCCTAGCCATGGACCTCAACATTCATTTATCAATCTGTCCATGACATTTTTATAGCTTTCTAGGATGTCTCTATTTTACAGTTCTCTTTCTCTTTTGTCTTTCTGATTAGCTGGGCTCATTTCCCTTTATTGGTCTAGAGACATCTAGTAATTAAAGAAGGTGCTAGAGACTATTGATTTATTTTTGCAGCATGTTACCTTCTTACATGTTTTTTTAAATAAGATTATTTCTTTTTCATAAAAGTCATGCTGAATAGAGTGATGTGTACAAAGAGGTGGCCACAAGCAGAATATTGATAGGTATAAAGTTGCTTCTTCTTAGCTCAATAGGTTAGATTTATATTTGGTTCACAAAAGGTGGAAGAATTATTTATTTTTATCTAGTAAATCTTTTCTGCTTACAAATGATGGCAATTTTACTAATTCTTCTACCTGCAGTCCTCTTTTCTACCCACACCCCAATTGTTCGGAGGCTATAAAAACACAGGAGATTGGCAAACAGTAACAAGCACTGCATTGTGTGAATGCATATGTGTGCATGAAGGAAAAGAGAAATTATTGCTTCTTTTACACAATAATATTGGAGTTCAAACATTCGCTTGTATGATTTACGGAAGACTATAAACATATTATGAATGTGTAATTATATAAAACTATGCAGAGAAAAAAGCAAGAAAGGAAAAATAATTAAATAGTATCTCATGATAAACTGTGGCACATTGATTAAATCATTATTTGATTCCAGTGAAATATATAATAATGATTAATAACTTTGTGAATGTGAAGAAATCATATGGCAAAAAGTCCCGGTGTTGTGATGGAGATTATTACCTCAACAGATCTTTATTTATTACAATTTCCCAGGTCTTTGTGGTCAGATTCCATCTTTAATTTTAAATGTATATCCCATATCATAGCCACCTGAACTCATCAGGAATTAACATATTTTGTGCTGTATCTGATGAGACAGACACAGCCATTCCTGACTGCAATGCAGACCTGATCATCCTGATGGAAAACTGATCTAGAAACATTCCTTCAAATATAAAACACCATACGGGGACAGCAACATCCACAGCAAACTGCAATTATGCCAGAATAATGACATGATGTTTAATGCAAATACATAAGTCACAGAATGTATGTGATTACGTCTTTGTGCATGTTACTTAACCCAGATGCCCATGTATGAGGATAATACAAATCCATGAATATAAATTCTGTAACTGTTGGTGCAACTTGTTCCTTTGCAGTAGGCACATGGGAACATATTTTGAGTTTGTCATCTTAAGACTGTGGAACGATTGTGGATAAGAAGTTTAAAATGTTCTTATTGCAGAGATGCACAACCTGCAGATGACCAGGCCCTGTTGTTTCCTCAACTTCTGTTCTCCACTAGCCACAGGGTTCCAATTTCATATGGTCATTTCCTTTTTAATGTGATATCTGAGAATTGGTTAAAATGTAAAGGCTGCAGATCACTGTAAATCTACCTCTGTGTTAAATTTTGACAAGTAAATTCAAGGTAAAAATAAACTTTTAAGATCTTGTTATGTAAACATCTTTGACATGTATCGAAGTGGTTTGTCTGCTTCTTGACTGAAGGAAAAGTTTCTCACTCCTACTCAGGAGAAACATTAGCACATTTCCAGGGCAATGAACTAGTTTGTACAAAAGCAGTCACTTTGCAATTTTCCCTGAATTTCTTTAGTACCCTTTTGACAGGTTTTTTTCATTTGGTTAATAGCATGTAAAGGAGAGTTTTCAGTAATCTGGGGAAAAGGCAGAAGGAAAAGATGCTGGGTTTAACCTCAAGAGAGTTTGAAATGTAGATACCTTACAACCTCTTCATTTTTTTATGATGTTGTTCAATTTCTAGACCATTTTTCAACAGGTAAAATTAAAACTTTATTTCAATTTATTATTCTAGTAATACTCTATATCAGTGATGGCGAACCTATGGCACGGGTGCCACAGGTGGCACGCGGAGCCATATCTGCCGGCATGCGAGCCGTTGCCCTAGCTCAGCTCCAGTGCGCATGTGCGTGCCCGCCAGCTGATTTTTGGCTCGCACGGAGGCTCTGGGAGGGCGATTTCGGCCTCCGGAGGGCCTCCAGGGTGGCAGGGGGAGTGTTTTCGCCCTCCCCAAGCTCCAAGAAAGCCTCTGGAGCCTGGGGAGGGCGAAAAATGGGCCCACCGGGCCCACTGGAAGTCGGGAAACAGGTGAGTGGGGGGTCACACATGCATTTGCAGGGTGTGGGGCAAGTGAGGGGCTTTGAATTATGGGTGTGGGCACGCACGCGCGTGCAATAGCGTGCACGTGCACTATTTCGGCACCCGAGGAAAAAAAGGTTCGCCATCACTGCTCTAGAAAGAGTGCAGAGAAGAGCAACAAAGAGGATTAGGGGACTGGAGGCTAAATCATACAAATAACGGTTGCAGGAACTGGGTATGTCTAGTTTAATGAAAAGAAGGACCAGGGGAGACATGATAGCAGTCTTCCAATATCTCAGGGGTTGCCACAAAGAAGAGGGAGTCAAGCTATTCTCCAAAGCACCTGAGGGCAGAACAAGAAGCAATGAGTGGAAACTAATCAAGGAGAGAAGCAACCTGGAACTAAGGAGAAATTTCCTAACAGTGAGGACAATTAACCAGTGGAACTGCTTGCCACCAGAAGTTGTGGGTGCTCCATCACTGGAGGTTGTTAAGAAGAGATTGGACAGCCACCTGTCTGGAATGGTATAGAGCCGTGATGGCGAACCTATGGCACGGGTGCCACAAGTGGCACGCGGAGCCATATCAGTGGGCACGCGAGCTCAGGTCCGGCACGCATGTGCGCACCGGCCGGCTGATTTTCGGGCCTTCTGGGCCCACTGGGAATCAGGAAACAGGCTGTTTCCAGCCTCCAGAGGGGGTGGGGAAGGCCGTTTTCGCCCTCCCCAGGCTCCTAGAAGCCTGGAGAGAGCAAAAAATGGGCGTGCCATTGCATGCTGGGAGGGGGGGGTCATACGCGCATGCGCGGGGGTGCATGGAATTATGGGTGTGGGCACGCACACACGTGATCCCACGCATCCCCCCCCCCTTTTGGCACGCGAACCAAAAAAGGTTCGCCATCACTGCTCTATATCCTCAAAAAATATTCAAACTTCAATGTTTTTCTGCTTGGATGTCTCTTATTGTCTATAACCCTGAAAATAAGTTTGTGTCAAAATGTCCATACTCTATTATATCTTTGATGGTATGAACTGAAGATTTTTGTTAGATGACTTAAAATGATTTCTATTAAACCAAAATGATGTCTTGTTGCAAAAAAAGGAACAGAAAATCCCATATTTATTTGTTCTTACAACTTCAGAATAAACAACAACAAAATCATGCATTTTAACTTACATTTCCTAACAGATTATGATTGAACAGCTTGTCTCCATCTTACTCTTTAATCTTTATAGACTTCTGTTATTCTGTGCCATGGTCTTTAAACACAATACTTCTGTGTACATTTTAAAAACTAAAAACACATTGAACTTAAAGTCATATAACATCCAGGCAACAAAAATTAACAAACGTACTTAACAAAATTCCATATGTCTCATGTGGGTGGATAAATATGCTTTTAACAGCCTCTGTGTTAGAAATATAGATATAATGAATTCTAGGCTAAGTTTTATGATCAATTTATTTTATGGTAACATTTGGTATTAATTTCCAGGAATCTTAGGTTACAGGAAATTAGACAAAAAGTTCAGATTTTGATACATTATTGAAAAACACATTGTAATAAAAACGGAGGTTTATATATAATTACTTCATCATCATTATAAACAGGTTTTTGGGGAGATAACCATATGCAAAAAAAATCCAAGTAATTTTTAAAATGTATTTTTGTACTTACCTGAAAAAGGAGAAAAGAGAAAAAAGGGAAAAAGTCCCCCAAATTAAAACATTTATATATAAATCAAAGCTAATATTACATACAGTATACTCATTTTACCCAATTAAACTATTAATGTTTAAGTCATTTATTTAACAATAAGAGAAGGGGAATTTATATGAATGAGATATGCAGTTCAAGTTTTTAAATTGTCTTCAGCTAGGATTATCAATTTGGATTTTTAACAATAAAATACTTGTTCAACTGCAAAAGAAATATTTAGATCAAATATAATTGCTGAAGATTAGTAACTGAATGTGCAATATAGTATCCATTTCAATTGTCTTCCTGCTAATTTTAAAACTATTAGTCATTGAAAGTTCATTAACATTTGTCAACTCAATTAATCTTGCAGACCAAAATTAATCTGTACAATAACTATTCAAATGTATCCACTATATCACATAAGCACATTATATGAATCAGTGTTAGTGTGTTAAAGATGATATCTTCAGCAGTTAGCTGAAAATTTTTATCTAGATATTCAAAAGACACTAACATGATCATAAAGTTCAAATCTGACTTAGTATGCTATTACACAGCCCATCTGTCTAGTAGCTAATATAAAACATTGAGAATTCCATATTTGCAAAAATAATTGAACTGTAAAAGATTCCAACTTTTAAGGGGTGTCAAATATGCCAATTCCAAGATAGTATTTGAAGGCAAATTTCCTACATACAAAACTTCCCATTCATTATTCTGAGAAAGAATATATGCTTTACAAAACAATATGAAATTGTAAAATTATTTTCTTTCTCTAACAGCTTATAATATATATATATATATATATATATATATATATATATATATATATATATATATATATATATATATATATATATATATATATATATATATATATATACTTTATCTGACTCTATAGGAAAATAATTTGACCTTCAAATTTGCTATGAGAGAGAGAGAGGGAGGGGATTGCGTGTATGTGTGTGTGTATTAGTAAGAGTTTGGAAGTACCGTACTTTGAAATTGTCTCCTTCCTGGGGCTTCTTAGGGCTGAGAGAGAATGACTGGCTCAAGCTGAAACAAGCACCATATGGTTTGATTATATTCAGAGTTAGAAGGGACCAATTAGGTCACCAAGCTGAAATCCTTGCTCAGCGCTGGTATCCAAAATAACACATCCATAACATGTGGTTCTTTAGTCTCCCCTTGAACATATCCAGATAAAGTGATTATTGGCTCTAGTCAGGGGTGGGTTCCTCCCGGTCCAGTCGACTCTGCCGCACCGGTAGGGGGCGTCCAATTGCTCAATTTGCACGTGACGGCTCCGGTGCCGTCTTCACCAGTCCGTCACGTGCGTCACCATCTTTTTAAAAGAATTTTTGGGCTTTTTTGCTTCTGCGCAATCATGTATTCTAATTTTGCCTCCTAAATACTGATTTGTCTCTGTTAAATTTAATGCTGTTGTTTTCAGCCCACTTCAGTTTAATGCTGAATATTATTTCTGTCTTCCGGAACTAAGCATGCCTTGTATCCCTTTATCCAAATAATTTCTATAATTATTGAAGAGTAGAAAACTGAAAGGAAATACATTTCTCTAGTCAGTAAAGGAAGCATTGATGAGTACTCTTTAAATATGATCTTTGAATCAGCTATATTCTATATAACTGATTCAATTTTAATAAAGTATTTGACCCCAAACTCCTATGACATTCTTATTTGTATGATTGTGAAGTAAAAACTAGGTAGCGTGGCAATTAAATAAACATAAAGTTGAATTAGTATACTACGTGATTTATCTGTCACAATCATACAATAAGAATAAAAATGCCATAGTTTTGTTTGATCAAACATTTTGCTAAAATTAATATTTTAACGGCGGGAGCAGAGGGGTAGGCCGCTCTTGGGGAACGAGAACTCGCTGTTTGCAAGCGATTCCTTGTTCTGGCCCCTCTGGTTTAGTTCCATCTACTCAGCCCGAGTACCTGGTAACCAGGGATGTCAGGGCCCCGGGCTCAAGCTGCTGCTGTTGAATGCCAGGTCGATCACTAACAAGGCCCCCCCTTGTACGGGATTTAATCCTGGAAGAGGGGGCTGACCTGGCATGCATCACTGAGACCTGGCTGGGCCAGGAGGGAGGGTTCCCCTTTCTGAGATGTGCCCGGACGGGTTCTCAGTTCAGCATCAGCCACGACCCAAGGGAAGGAGTGGAGGAGTGTCTATTATAGCTTGCCAGAATCTATGTCCTCGAAGGAGCCCTGCCCAGAGATAGTTGGGTGTGAGACGCTCCTTCTGAAGTTGGACTTAGGGGTTCAGGTGGGCCTTTTGCTAATGTACTTGCCTCCTAGCTGCGTTGCAAAGGCCCTGCCTGTTCTGCTCGAGGCAATAGCGGGGCTGGCGATTGAGTTCCCCAGGTTGATGGTGCTGGGGGACTTCAACCTGCCATCGCCCGGCAAAACCTCGGAGGCAGTCCAGGAGTTCATGGCTTCCATGACAACCATGGACCTGTCCCAAGTAGTTCAGGGTCCGACTCATGAGAGAGGTCACACACTTGACCTTGTGTTTCTCTCTGGGCAGTGGAGAGATGATCTGAGGCTGAGGGGTTTAGTCACAGTACCCTTGTCGTGGTCAGATCATTTCCTTCTGAGGTTGGATTTCATGGCACCACTCCTCCACCGCAAGGAGGCGGGACCGATTAAGTGGTTCCGCCCCAGGCGCCTAATGGAATCCGAAGGATTCCAGAGGGAACTTGGGGAAATACCTGAATCCCTGGTACACAATTCATCTGAGTCTCTGGTGGCTGCCTGGAACCGGGCAGCAGCGGGGGCTTTAGATCGAATTGCGCCTTTGCGGCCTCTCCGTGGCAGCGGATCCAGGAGGGCTCCTTGGTTTACCGAGGAGCTCCGGGAGATGAAATGCCATAAGAGATGCCTAGAGCGACGATGGAGAGCCAGTAAAGCTGAATCTGACCAGACACTATTAAGAACTTTTATTAAGTCTTACTTAGTGGCGATACGGGTGGAAATGTTCGCATTTTTCCGCCCTTATTGCATCCGCTGATTCTCGCCCAGCCGCCCTGTTTAGGGTGACTCGCTCCCTTCTTGCCAAGGAGGGAGTTGAAGATCCCTTGCAGGGCAGAGCTGAGGAATTTGCCCAGTTTCTGGCGGATAAAGTCACTCAGATTTGGACAGACCTGGACTCCATTTGGACAGGGCAAGCCGAGACGACAGGGGCGAGTCTTAGTCCTGTTGTATGGGATGAATTTGAGCCTATCACTCATGATGATGTGGACAAGGCCATAGGAGCGATGAGCGCCTCCACTTGTTTATTGGACCCGTGCCCCTCCTGGCTGGTTCTGCCAGCAGGGAGTTGTCACGCGGCTGGCTCCAGGTGGTTGTGATCGCATCTTTGAGAGAGGGGTCCATCCCACAGCCCTTAAAAGCTGCGGTGGTGAGGCCCCTCCTCAAGAAGCCTTCCCTGGACCCAGCGGATTTAAAGAACTTCCATCCAGTCTCCAACTTGCCCTTCGTGGGCAAGGGTTTCAGGCGCGGCTACAGTACGGAAACGGCTTTGGTCACCCTGATGGATGACCTCTGGCGAGCCCGGGATGGTGGTCACTCCTCCATCCTAGTGCTACTTGACCTCTCAGCGGCTTTCGATACCATTGACCATGGTATCCTTCTGCGTCGTCTCGGCGAGGTGGGAGTGGGCGGCACTGTGTTACAGTGGTTCTCCTCCTACCTCTCTGACAGGACGCAGTCGGTGTTGACAGGGGGGCAGATGTCGAGCCCTAGGCCCCTACTTTGTGGGGTGCCGCAGGGCTCGGTCCTCTCGCCCATCCTGTTTAACCTCTACATGAAACCACTGGGTGAGATCATCCGACGACACGGGGTGAGGTAACAGCAATATGTTGATGATACCCAGTTGTACATCTCCACCCCGTCTCAATTCAGGGAAGCCGTCGACGTAATGTGCCGCTGCCTTGATGATGTTAGGGTCTGGATGGGGAAGAACCGGCTAAAGCTCAACCCTGACAAGACCGAGTGGCTATGGATATTGCCTCCCAAGGATTCTGTCAATTGTCCCTCCTTGGTTCTTGGGGGAGAGAAATTAACTCCCTCAGAACGGGTTCGCAATTTGGGTGTCCTCCTAGATCCACAGCTAAAATTGGAGCAACATCTTTCAGCTGTGGCTAGGGGGACCTTTGCACAGGTTCGCCTGGTGCACCAATTGCGACCCTTCTTGGAGAGGGAGGCGCTACTCACAGTCACCCACGCCCTTATCACCTCCCGGCTGGATTACTGCAATGCGCTCTACATGGGGCTACCCTTGAAGAGTATCCGGAGACTACAATTGGTGCAAAATGCAGCTGCGCGTGCTGTGGTGGGTGTGCCCAGGTACACCCACGTAACACCTATCCTCCGCCAGCTGCATTGGCTGCCCATTAGTCTCCGGATCCAATTTAAGGTGTTGGTCGTTACCTTTAAAGCCCTACATGGCTCAGGGCCAGGCTACCTTCGGGACCGCATCCTGCCGCATACCTCCCTACGACCGGTTAGGTCCCACAGAGTTGGTCTCCTCCAGGTCCCATCGACCAAACAATGTCGGTTGGCAGGGCCTAGGGGGAGAGCCTTCTCTGTGGGAGCTCCCTCCCTATGGAACCAGCTCCCTCCGGAGATCAGAGCTATCCCCACCCTGCTGGCCTTCCGTAAAGCAATAAAAACTTGGCTCTTCCGGCAGGCGGGGTGAAAGTGAGACCGAGTTGAGTATCTCGGGGTCTTCCCCCTTAGTTATGAATGTTGGAGATTTCTTTTTAATTTTTATATATCTTTTAATTGTTATATGTTTTACTGTAATAGATTTGGACATGTTGTGAGCCGCCCAGAGTCCCTCGGGAGTTGGGCGGCATACAAATCTATTAAATAAAAATAAATTAAATAAAAGTGGTGTCGCTCCAACTCCTGCGGTTATTGGAGGACACTGATTATCTGGATCCCTTTCAATCGGGTTTCAGGTGCGGCTACAGTATGGAGACTGCTTTGGTCACCCTAATGGATGATCTCTGGCGAGCCCGGGATGGAGGTTATTCCTCCATCCTGGTGTTACTTGACCTCTCAGCGACTTTCGATACCATTGACCATGGTATCCTTCTGCGCCGACTCGGTGAGGTGGGAGTGGGAGGCACTGTTTTGCAGTGGTTCTCCTCCTACCTCTCTGATAGGACGCAGTCGGTGTTGACAGGAGGACAGAGGTCGGCCCCTAGGCCCCTGATTTGCGGGCTGCCTCAGGGCTCGGTCCTCTCTCCCATCCTGTTTAACATTTACATGAAACCGCTGGGTGAGATCATCCGACGACACGGGGTGAGGTATCAGCAGTATGCTGATGATACCCAGTTGTACATCTCCACCCCGTGTCAGTTCAGGGAAGCAGTTAATGTAATGTGCCGCTGCCTGGACGATGTTAGGGTCTGGATGGGAATGAATAGGCTCAAACTCAACCCTGACAAGACTGAGTGGCTGTGGATATTGCCCCCCCAGGGATTATATCGACTTCCCCTCCTTGGTTCTCGGGGGAGAAATATTGACTCCCTCGGAACGGGTTCGCAATTTGGGTGTTCTCCTAGATCCACAGCTAAAATTGGAGCAACATCTTTCAGCTGTGGCTAGGGGGACCTTTGCACAGGTTCGTCTCGTGCACCAATTGCGACCCTACTTGGAGAGGGAGGCTTTGCTCACAGTCACTCATGCCCTTGTCACCTCACGGTTGGACTACTGTAACGCGCTCTACATGGGGCTACCCTCAAAGAGCATCCAGAGACTGCAATTGGTACAGAATGCAGCTGTGCGAGCTGTGGTGGATGTGCCGAGATACACCCACGTAACACCTATCCTCCGCCAGCTGCATTGGCTACCTATTAGTCTCCAGTCGCAATTTAAGGTGTTGGTTTTGACCTTTAAAGCCCTACATGGCTCAGGACCAGATTACCTCCGGGACTGTATCCTACCACATTCCTCCCTACGACCAGTTAGGTCCCACAGAGTGGGCCTCCTCCAGGTCCCATCAGCCAAACAATGTCGGTTGGCGGGTCCACGGGGGAGAGCCTTCTCTGTGGGAGCCCCATCTCTCTGGAACCAACTCCCACCAGAGATCTGGACCATCCCCACTCTACTGGCCTTCCGCAAAGCCATAAAAACATGGCTCTTCCGGCAGGCGGGGTGAAGAAGAAGATCGGATTCCCTCTGAATGAATGGTTTTTAAAATGATGTTATGTTTTAAATTGTCATGTTTTTCATTGTATTGTTCTTATTCCTATTGTATGCCGCCCTGAGTCCTACGGGATTGGGCAGCCTATAAGAACTTTTAATTAAATTAAATTAAATTAATATATATTATATTTAAAGCAACCTCATAATATATAAATGAAGTTTCCCAATCAGAAAAGGAGAATCATATTGATAAATACATTTTGAACAGATTGCTTACAAGGTGATTTCATATTGATCTATTCTAGCATTTTGCCAGTTACTGAAGTCAAGTCGCCTATTCAGTTTTTCCTTTGCGTTTCCTTTTTTAACTCCTTGTGGAGTTCACATGCTCCTCTTAAAACCTTCATGCATTCTTAATGATCAGAAGTGAAGCTACTGCAATTAGCTGGGGCACATCACAGAGATGCATTTATCTAACTGGCTAGTTGAAATTATGCTGAGGATAAGTTTAGCTTCTATACTGAGCTTATTGTCAAGGTAAAAACTATTCGATGTTTCAGGAATATGTTCAGAGGACAGTAATACATAAAGCATTTCTTTAAACATATATGGACAATTCTATTTCTGTTTCCTTCCCCAAAGAATATAAATAACCAGACTGTTTAGCACTAAGGAACTGATGTTTGAATTTCTGAAGTGTAGCATCCGAAATGTAAATAAGTGCAGAAATAATAGCATGTCATTCAATGAAATTGCTACGTTGTGGTAGTTTTGGGGCCTAAGAAAGACATTGGGATGTGCTTATTTCTGGGGTAATTTGCATTTGCATCTTTTCAGCACAAGGACTCTGTACTCGGTTGAAAGCAACTATGGTCTTCTATGATCATATAATGACAATATGTTCAAGAGCTGTACAATTTATTTTAGTGTCCGCTGCAGGATATTTAAAACTAGAAGTATACTCTTTTTTAAAATGCTGAACATCTGTGGCGCAGTGGTGGTATTCAGCCGGTTTGCACCACTTCGCGCGATCCATTAGGGGAAATTTGGCGTTGGTCGCCGAACCGGTAGCGACCTCTGGCTGGCCACGCCCCCTCGGTCACCCAGTCACCACTCTCCCCGCCTGCCCACTCGACACTCACTCGCCCCACTTGACGCTCGCTCTCCCCACTCGATGCTCACTCACCCAGCTTGACGCTCGCTCGTCCCCGCTCAACGTTCACTCTCCACACTCGACACTCGCTCGATGCTTGCCCCGCTCGACGCTCACTCGCCCCGCTCAATGCTCACTCGCCCCACCCGCCCACTCAACGCTCGCCCTGCCCAGTCACTCCTTACCTCCTATGCGGCACACTGGGTCCTCGCAGCTTGCCTTTCTAAGCTGCCTTCCCATGTGGTGCCTGTGCCCCAGCTGAGTGGCCCTGATCTGCTTGCTCACAGGTAAGCCTGCTAGCCTCTCCCCACTGTCCCCAGAGCTTGCCACCCCCCACCGTTCCCGGAGCTCGCCTGGCTAGCTTCGCCACTAGTGCGGCTCCATCCCAGATGGCAGCGCCGGCTGCGGCCTACCTAGCTGCTCCCCCCATCCCTGGGCTCGCCTGGCTGGCTGAGCCGCCAGCGTGGCTCCATTTCACACGGCACTCTCCCTGCTCTCCCTACCACGTGGCGGCCGCGGCGCAGCTCTCTGTCTCTGCCTTCCTTCACTGATCTCCGCTCTTCTTGCTCACCTTGACTAGGGTTGCCCTTTTCGGAGCCCTTCCTGGGGAGCAAAGAGGCTGCAGACTTTCCACGTGCCTCTGCTGGCCCGAGTGCCCTGCCCTTCAGATCCTAATGGGGCCAGCTCCTGGCGGCGCTCCGGGAGGGAAGGCAGATGTCCTGGGGCTGCTGCACTACAGCAGAGCAGCAGTCTCAGCTCCAGTGCAGCGTCTCCCCTGAGGGCCGGCCGCCGTCAGCTTTATCTTCACGGGCAGCCGCGCGCTGGCTCTTTTGTGATCTAAAGGGCATTGTATTCAGGCTGGCGGAGGTGCGTTGAAGATCTAGAAGGTAAGGATGACGCTGGTGGTGGGGGAGGGAGATCTGCTGTGATGGCCGAAAAGCCACCCTGGGGGGACATGGTGGGTTCGCTCGCCTTTGGGCCTAGCGCACTTGGCTTCCGCGGGGCCTTTGGGCGACTGCTGCCCACTTGCCTTCCCCTATGCCTTGGGTCCTGCTGCCCGCATTCAGCCCATGATGGCAGATGCGGGGCTTCTGGGATGGGACGGCCAGTGGATGGGCGGGCAGCCCTCAGAGATGCTGTGCTGGGGCCAAGACTGCTGATCCACTGCAGTGCACATGTGCAGCCCCGGGACATCCGCCTGCCCTCCTGGAGCGCCACCACCACCCTTGTGCTCACCTTTTGCCCACCGCCACCACTGCTCCCCGCCCACCGCCATCTTGAGCTCGCCTTTCTCCTGACCCTGCCCGCCACCGCCCTGAGCTTGCCTTTCGCCCGCTGCCGCCATGGCTGGAGCTCGCCATCAGTATTTTATTTATTTATTATTTATTTTTATTTATTAAAATTTCTATGCCGCCCAACTCCCGGAGGACTCTGGGCGGCTAACAACAGGTATAGAAACATATAATCAATAAAAGCAATTTAAAAAAATGTTAAAATACTATCAATATTTTAAAAAGAACTTTCACTCATACCCCGCCTGCTGGAAGAGCCAAGTTTTTATTGCTTTCCGGAAGGCCAGTAGGGTGGGGATGGTCCTGACCTCCGGGGGAAGCTGGTTCCACAGGGAGGGAGCTCCCACAAAGAAGGCCCTCCCCCTCGGCCCCGCCAACCGACATTGTTTGGTCAATGGGACCTGGAGGAGGCCGACTCTGTGGGCCCTGACCGGTCGTAGGGAGGTATGCGGCAGGATGTGGTCCCGAAGGTAATAGCAATAGCACTTTTCTTATATACCGCTTCATAGTGCTTTACAGCCCTCTCTAAGCGGTTTACAGAGTTCAGCATATTGCCCCCAACAATCTGGGTCCTCATTTTACCGACCTCGGAAGGATGGAAGGCTGAGTCAACCTTGAGCCTAGTGAGATTTGAACAGCTGAACTGTTGAACTAACAGTCAGCCTGCAATGGCTGCATTTAACCACTGCACCACTTCAGCTCTTGGCCCTGAGCCATGTAGGGCTTTAAAGGTAACGACCAACACCTTAAATTGGATCCGGAGACTAATGGGCAACCAATGCAGCTGGCGGAGGATCGGTGTTACGTGGGTGCATCTAGGTACACCCACCACAGCTCGCGCAGCTGCATTTTGCACCAATTGCAGTCGCCGGACACTCTTCAAGGGTAGCCCCATGTAGAGCGCATTGCAGTAATCCAGCCGTGAGGTGATAAGGGCATGAGTGACTGTGAGAAGTGCCTCCTTCTCCAAGTAGGGTCGCAATTGGTGCACAAGACGTACTTGTGCAAAGGTCCCCCTAGCCACAGCTGAAAGATGTTGCTCCAATTTTAGCTGTGGGTCTAGGAGGACACCCAAATTGCGGACCCGTTCTGAGGGAGCTAATTTCTCCCCCCCAAGAACCAAGGACGGACAATTGGTCAAGTCCTTAGGAGGCAATATCCACAGCCACTCAGTCTTGTCAGGGTTAAGTTTTAGCCAGTTCTTCCCCATCCAGACCCTAACATCGTCCAGGCAGCGGCCCATTATGTCTACGGCTTCCCCAAATTGAGACGGGGTGGAGATGTACAACTGGGTATCATCAGCATATTGCTGATACCTCACCCCATGTCGTCGGATGATCTCACCCAGTGGCTTCATGTGGATGTTAAACAGGATGGGCGAGAGGACCGAGCCCTGCGGCACCCCACATAGTAGGGGCCTAGGGCTTGACCTCTGCCCCCCTGTCAACACCGACTGCGTCCTGTCAGAGAGGAAGGAGGAGAACCACTGCAAAACAGTGCCGCCCACCCCCACCTCTCCGAGACGACGCAGAAGGATACCATGGTCAATGGTATCGAAGGCCGCTGAGAGGTCAAGTAGCACCAGGATAGAGGAGTAACCCCTATCCCGGGCTTGCCAGAGATCATCCATCAGGGTGACCAAAGCCGTTTCCGTACTGTAGCCGCGCCTGAATCAGTAAGTTCTAGCTTTGCTCCCCGGGAAGGGCTCCGTTGTGGAGGGCTGTGTGCCCAGACCAGGCGCTTTCTCTTGGGCCTCCTGCCTTGCATGTCTCAGGTGTGTCTCACTCTCCTAGCCTTTGAAGGAGAAAGGGAAGGAGGAAGGGAAGGGGGAGAGAGAGACAAAAAGAGAGAGAGAGAGAGAAAGAAAGAAAGAAAGAAAGAAAGAAAGAAAGAAAGAAAGAAAGAAAGAAAGAAAGAGGAAGGGAGATATGAAAGAGAAAGAAAGGAAGGAAAGAGAGAAAGAGAGAAAGAGAAAGAAAGAAAAAGGAAGGGAGAGAGAGAGACAAGAAAGAAAGAAAGAAAGAAAGAAAGAAAGAAAGAAAGAAAGAAAGAAAGAAAGAAAGAAAGAAAGAAAGAGAAAGGAGGAGGAAGGGAGAGAGAGAGACAAGAAAGAGACAAAGAAAGAAGAAATGGAGAGAGAGGGAGGGAGGAAGGGAGGGAGGAAGGAAGGACCATAAAGCCTGGCACTAGATGCTTTGAAACAGCACAGCAATCTAGGGCTGGAAGGGAGGCCATCTAGTCCAACCTCCTGCTCCAGCAGGAAACCTTATATCGCAGTGATGGCGAACCTATGGCACATATCTGCCGGCATGCGAGCTGATGCCCTAGCTCAGCTCCAGCGTGCATGTGTGTGCCCGCAAGCTGATTTTCGGCTCGCACGAAGGCTCTGGGAGGGCAATTTTGGCTTCCGGAGGGCCTCCGGGGTGGCAGGGGGAGCATTTTTGCCCTCCCCAAGCTCCAAGAAAGCCTCTGGAGCCTGGGGAGGGCGAAAAAACGGGCCTATCGGGCCCACTGGAAGTCAGGAAACGGGGGAATGGGGGGGTCACACACGCATGCACAGGGGGTGGGGTGAGTGGGGGGCTTTGAATTATGGGTGTAGGCACACATGCGCGCAATAGCGCGCGCGCACTATTTTGGCACCCAAGGAAAAAAAGGTTCGCCATCACTGTTATATCGTCTGGATTATTTTGGTGCCTCTAACAGAGAGGAAAATTGCCAGAAAGGAGAAGAAGTTTACTAGGACAAAGCTGCCATGCAGAGGAAGGCAGAGATAGTCTTTGACTTATGACCACAATTGAGCCCAAAATTTTGGTTGCTAAGCAAGGGTGTTAAGTGAGTTTCACCACATTTTACTCAATACATGACATTTCCTGGCTCTAACAGTGATGTGCAAGCTAGGGAAGAACACCTGAAGGCATGTGTAATGTTCCAATGTACAGAAGTTATGGTTAAATGTGTGGCAGAAAGTGGACTCTGGGTGTGTTTTTCCAAATGCAGTAAGTGAGATTGAATGAGTATAGTTTTAGAAGAGGGGTGTGTGTGTGTGTGTGTGTGTGTGTGTGTGTGTGTGTGTGTGTGTGTGTACATACAGTATATATAGTAGATAATGTATCTTTTTGTGTCCATATATGCACTCTATACTATGTAATATGTATGTACACATATGACATATATACATAGGATTAAATAGTATATTTTGGACGTTCAGTAGTAGGAAATAAATAGGCAGGGAAATTGTATCTCGTTGAGGCAAGGAGAGGCCAGGCAAGGCGCCCCTTGACAAGAGTGACGTCAAGTTGGCCATGCCCACCCAGTCACATGGCCAACCAGCCACGCCCACCCAGCCACATGGCCACCAAGCCACACCCACCCAAGTCACGGCCACCAAGCAACCCACGCCTACAGAACAGGTAGTAAAAAAGTTGAATCCCACCACTGCTGTGGCGCTTGTGGGTAGTCAGTTTTCCATTGGCAGAATCTCTGCCTCTGTACACTATACACTGTACACTGCCTCCTTGCTCCTAGACTTCAGGACATAAGAGAGCTTGAAACATTCGTAGCTCCTTTTCATAGGAACCGATGGTCATACAATTAGACAAATGCATACACCCCTAAGGAGGAATATTAGAGTAGACAAACTGTAGGGGTGCCTGCAGAGGGTCTCAAAAAATCAGTATGTCAACTGTGGCCACACAATTGAATTAAATATGTTTTCCACATGTTTAAATATCATACAATGAAGCAGCGCTGTGTTCATGCAGTTGCATTTTTATGCTTTGACCTCCCCCAGCCTATGGAGGTTGCTGAGTGAGGATATTTTTTTTGTTATGTCAGGACCTGGAGTAGAACAAATGAGACAGTGATTTTTATTCTGTGTTTCAGCAGTTTTGATTACAGACTATCTTCAAACTATTTTGAAGAAGGGGGCGAGCAAGAGTAATAACAGTATGAGGCTGTTCTCAGAATATTATGTTTGGTATTTGATCTGTTTCATGTTCTGTTCCACAATACAGTGTAGGGTCAATCCAATCTTGAAAAAGAGATATCATATAATCTGTGTTTATATGGTTTAGATTTTGAGGTAGAAAAACATTAATGAATTAGATTACTCTCAAATTCCCCTTGAGGTTATATAGACTTAAGAGTATCTATGGTCAGTTCCTTAATTAGTTCTACATTTAAAATCTTTTCTGGCCTCTATTAATTTATTTCAACTGATCGAAGCAGAAAGATATATCAATAATTGTATTCAGTCATTGGCTTTGGACATACTGTTCAATCTTTCTTTTGTTGCTATCCTGGCAGTAAAATATTCAGTTGCTCCTAGGGGCTTTCTGGAAGATGCAATTATTGACTTTTTAAAAAGGACGTTCTTGAACCACAGGTAAATAGTTTATAATTTTCTCAATAATTTGACATGACTGCCTTTCAGCACATTTCCTTGTATGCACTTTGTTTATTGTTTTCCTTCCAGTTTATAAATTCATAGTGTTAATGAATGTTCATCCGGCCAGTAAACAGCTCAATTCAGTTGCCCTGATTCTACCCCGAATTAAGGGATTACAGGGTTGTAAAAAGGGATTTTTTTAACTGTTATGAATGTTCATAAACATTCCATCAAGTGTTTATGTTTACTTCATAGTTTTCTTTTGTCAAATGTTTGATTGCAGAGTGGGCAAATTGACAAAAGAAACCTGGGTTTATATAAGTAATGTTAAATATGTAATTTAATAATAATTTAATCAATTGTATCAAAAAGCTATTACTATATAAATAAATGCCTCTTTGTATTATAAAGAAACTAGCCACTGTATTTGTTGTTATAACAATAAATATAGTGGATAGTTTCTTTATAATACAATAACAATAACAATAACAATAACAATAACAATAATAACAATAATAATAATAATAATAATAATAATAATAATAATAATAATAATAAATTATTATAGATTAAATAATTCAACCATCAAATCATTTTAATTCCCTCCCTATGTTCAAGTATAGTAAGGGGCTTTTTCAATGAAAATGTAGATAATAGAATAAGAATAAGAATAAGAATAAGAATAGAATAGAATAGAATAGAATAGAATAGAATAGAATAGAATAGAATAGAATAGAATAGAATAGAATAGAATAGAATAGAATAACAGAGTTGGAAGGGACCTTGGAGGTCTTCTAGTCCAACCCCCTGCTTAGGCAGGAAACCCTACACTACTTCAGACAAATGGTTATCCAACATCTTCTTAAAAACTTCCAGTGTTGGAGCATTCACAACTTCTGGAGGCAAGCTGTTCCACTGATTAATTGTTCTGTCAGGAAATTTCTCCTTAGTTCTAAGTTGCTTCTCTCCTTGATTAGTTTCCACCCATTGCTTCTTGTTCTACCCTCAGGTGCTTTGGAGAATAGCTTGACTCCCTCTTCTTTGTGGCATCCCCTGAGATATTGGAACACTGCTATCATGTCTCCCCTAGTCTTTCTTTTCATTAAACTAGACATACCCAGTTCCTGCAACCGTTCTTCATATGTTTTAGCCTCCAGTCCCCTAATCATCTTTGTTGCTCTTCTCTGCACTCTTTCTACAGTCTCAACATCCTTTTTACATCATGGCGACCAAAACTGAATGCAGTATTCCAAGTGTGGCCTTACCAAGGCATTATAAAGTGGTATTAACACTTCACGTGATCTTGATTCTATCCCTCTGTTAATGCAGCCTAGAACTGTGTTGGCTTTTTTGGCAGCTGCTGCACACTGCTGGCTCATATTTAAATGGTTGTCCACTAGGACTCCAAGATCCCTCTCACAGTTACTTCTATTGAGCAAGGTACCACATATACTGTACCTGTGCATTTTGTTTTTCTTGCCTAAATGTAGAACCTTACTTTTTTCACCATTGAATTTCATTTTGTTAGATAGATACCCAATGTTCAAGTCTGTTAAGATCCTTCTGTATCTTGAGCCTATCTTCTGGAATGTTGGCTATTCCTGCCAGCTTGGTGTCATTTCTAAATTTGATGAGTTCGCCATCTATCCCCTCATCCAAGTCATTGATAGAAATAAATGTATTGCTGAACAAATGGGAATTTTTGCTTCTTAGAAATGATATTACTTAACCATTGCTATTCTTAAAACAACTTTTAACTGAGCAGCCACTTTCACTGGACAGGCCATGTAAACTGAGAATGTTAACTGAGAATTCTGAAAGTTTCAGTCCAATCAATCTGGAAGAGCTGAGATTGCAGACAGCTGATCAGGAAGATCGAACACAAAGCCATTTTCCTGATTGAGTGATTATGTATCTATACAGTATATAGATAACATAATTTTTAACATTTCTCTTTTCAAAGTTGCAATAAAAAAACCCATATATTTGTATCTTAAAATAGTTTTATTGTGAAATGTGAGATTACTTGAGATAAAAACTTACTGCTTTACAACACAAGAGGGCATTGCTGCTTCTTTTTTTGCCTGTGGTAAGATGGTATTACTTGTTCTTAATAAAATACTTGTTCCATTGATTATAGTCATGATGTATAAAATGTTTATGAAACCATCTTTTTAAAGCATGTTTGAATTTAATGTTAGATGTTGTACTTGCTATAAATGTATATACTGTACTACTATACTGCAATGTTTTAATAACAAAGCCATTATCCTGATCTATAAGGAAAAAAATAAATGTCATAATTAGGCATTACTTGCTGTTTTTGAGATCAATCAAATATACACAATACTGGGAGTCGGGTGTTATAAAAAATGGAGAAAAGATGGGGAAAAATCTGACTTTTGGCTGGATTCATACAAAGGGATAAAGAACACATTTAAACCTAAGAACCTTTTCACATGTGGCATTTGTACTAGTCCAGGATAAGCACCATGCCTTTTTCTTACAGCATAAGGCCTTTCTAAAGTCAAGTCAATCATCTTTTGGTTCATTTGTGATGCTGCCCAAAATATTTGCTTTAGGTTGTTAAAACTGGAGTTGGGAGATTGATAGTTCCCCACCAGTTCTCAACTTGTGCTGCTCCATATCCCTTTTTCTCATCTTGGCAAAATAAAAGGGCTTGACACCTTATCCAATTTCACCTTGTTTTTTAAACTGAGTGACTGCTTTGCATAGAGAAATACTAAGTGGGAAATGAAGAGAATGAAAGCGGAGATGCTAATCATGATGCTTTCCCGTTGCTGGAGATGGGGTGGTGAAAAGCTCATGGAATATACTAAATATTGTAAGAGACTGGAAATTGAACTTGGCAATGTAGAAGTGGTCTTAAACAAATAAGGCTCTCTTAAGTAATATGCCAGTTTCAATTTACACTTCAGACTGTTGAGACAAATATGCAACTGGTGAGATTCTCTGATGTTTGAACATTTTAATCTCCAATTTTATTTGGAGATTTATTATTTGAAACATGCAGATTTTTTAATAACAGAACAAAAAGAAAGATTTTATTTATTTATTTATTTGTTTGTTTGTCAAACATGTACAAGATAACAAGTATAGCTATGAACATAAACATGAACAAAGGAAGTAAATACAGATAAATGAGGACAGTAAGATAGGGACGGTAGGCATGCTAGTGCACTTATGCACGCCCTCTTTACGGACCTCTTAAGAATGGGGTGAGGTCCACGGTAGACAGTTTGAGATTGAAGCTGTGAGGGTTTGAGGCTGTAATAACGGAGTCGGGTAGAGCATTCCAGGCATTGACCACTCTGTTGCTGAAGTTGTACTTTCTGCAATCGAGTTTGAAGCGATTTACTTTGAGTTTGTATTGATTGTTTGCCCGTGTATTATTGTGGTTGAAGCTGAAGAAGTCGTTGACAGGCAAGACATTGTAGCTGTTGTGGCCCACCAGCAGCCCATTCAGCTGGTAGCTGATTCCGACAGCGAAGAGGCTGATGTGGTGATGCACCAGCGGCCTGTGCAGCTGGCACCCGAGTCGGACAGTGAGGAGGCTGGAGAGGACTCGGTGCCAGAGGCGGAGATTCAGCCAGGGCCTTCAGAACCTCCAGAAGCTCCCATCAGTGATGAGGAGGAAGAGGAGGAGCCTATTCTCAATGCACAGGCACACAGAGCTGCCAAAAGGCAGGAATGGTTCCTCAGGAGGAGATCTCCTCGGGAGTAAGGCTTGGGGCTAATTGGCCACTCCCCTAGCCTATTTAAGGGATGACGACGAAGGAGCCAATCTGCAGGAAACAACTACATTCATATTCCTTCGTGTCTTGACTCCAGAAACGTCTGATCGGCTCTTGTTCTCTCTCTTGGCATTTTTCCTGCAAATTGCTTCTGGACATTTTGCCAACCACCGTAAGATTGCTGTTATCTACAAGACTGTTTACTCAGAATTGAGTTATTATTTCGTGGACTCCTGCTGGCTGTTAATGAAGTTGAATTAACAGCCGGTGTTCAGAAAAGACTGCTTTAAACTGTATTTGTGTTTGACGACTACTAAGAAAGCTCATTAGTAGTCCTTAATGAGTAAACTAAGGTTTGTACAGACTTTGTGTGTGCTGTGTTCTTTGTGGTCCATAGCTGGGGCAGAATAGTAGCAGATAATTTTATGTACTATGCTTATATCGGACCGCAGGCGGCGCAGTTCCAGATTGTCCAAGCCCAAAATTTCAAGCCTAGTGGCATAGTGAATTCTATTGTGAGTAGAGGAGTGGAGTACTCTTCTCATGAAATACTTCTGAACCCGCTCAATCGTGTTAATCTCCGATATACAGTGTGGGTTCCAGGTGGACGAGCTGTATTCAAGAATTGGTCTGGCAAAGGTTTTGTATGCCCTAGTTAGAAAAACAATGTTACCGGAGAAAAAGCTTCGCAAAATTAGGTTAACAACTCTTAATGCCTTTTTGGCAATGATGTTATAGTGAGCTCGGGGGCTTAGATCGTTTGAGATGAGTACTCCTAGGTCCTTGACAGAGTGAGGGTCGTCTACGAGATTGTTTCCGCCCAAATTGTATTTGGTGTTCTGATTTTTATTGCCAATGTGTAGGACAGAGCATTTATTAGTTGAAATTTGGAGTTGCCAATTGCGTGACCATTCTGACACATAGTCAAGGTCGCGTTGTAGGGCAGCAGCATTGTCAGTGGTGTTAAATAATTTTATGTCATCGGCGAAGAGGACGCAACTGCTTTTAATATGATCACATAGGTTTTTATGTAAAGCAGAAAGAGTGTGGGTCCTAAAAAGCTGTCTTGGGGGACACCGCTGTTAACTGGTGCCCTCCCTATTTTGATAGGGCCTTCCCTATTTTGACTATTTGTTGCCTGTTTGACAGGAACGTGGCTATCTACTTGTGCAGGGATCCGGAGATGCTGTAAGAACTTAATTTCAGCAGTAGTTTGTCGTGCACCACTGATTCAAAGGCTTTGCAGAAGTCTATGTACATTGCATCTATTGCTTTACCCTGGTCAAGATATGTGGTCCAAATGTTTCTGCAGTGTAGGAGTTGCAGATTACAGGTCAAATTTTTCCTGAAACCAAACTGCTTGTTAGAAAGCAGGTTGTTTGTTTCTAAGTGGAGGGTGATGGAATGGTTTATAATTGATTCCATGACTTTACAGATGACGCAACAGAGTTAGATTGGTCTGTAATTTTCTACTAGACTAGGGTCTCCCTTTTTAAAAATAGGTATGACCGTGGCTAATGACCATAAGTCGGGCAAGGAGCTGGTTCTGAAAGATACCTCATAGATTGTGCATAGAAGTTCGGCTAGGGCAGTGGCAAGCTTTTGCAAGAAATAGGCACATAATCCATCAGGGCCAATAGATAAAGATGGCTTTAGGTTACGTAGTGCCGTTTCAACATTATTTACTGTAAAATCAATATGTAGTAAATTGTTACAATTTGTTATGGTACAACTAGGAAATAGGGGGCAGCAGCCATTGCTGTCAACAAAAACTGAGCTGAAGAAGATGTTGAAGAGGTTGGCCTTAACAGCTTCATCATTACAGTCTTCCCCGTTAGGCCCTTTTAGGGGTGGGATAGTTTTCGAGTCTTTACGTTTGGCATTTACGAAATTATAGAAGGCTGGGGTGGATTTCGAGTTTAACAACTCTTCCTCCTGTTTGCAATGGTAATTGGTGCATTCTGCCTTTATCTGGCGGCATAAGGCTTTGTAGCGGTTTTTAAAGTTAGCTATATAGCCAGTTTTGTTTTCTCGCCAAAGAGATTTTTTTTTGGAATTGTAACTTTTTTATTTTTATGGGTAATTTGTTTTTGGTTTTTTTGGCTTTAGGGTTATTTTTGGTACATATAGGTTACTGACTCTATTGACTTCGAGCAAAAAAGTGTTATAATGGTTGTCTGCACTATTACAACCTATGAACAAAAGGTGCCATTCAAGAGATGTGAAGTCGGCAGCTATGAGATCATAGATGGCTTTTTTAAAATTATAATCTGGAGTCCCATCATTATGACCCTCTTTGCAAGGACACAAGTTGAGACAAAAATCAATCATACTGTGATCACTGTTGGAAAAAGGTTCTTTAATTTGTAGGCCATAATTTGAGTTTAAGCTATTGCAGAAGATGAGATCTAAGCAATTGTTGAGTCTAGTGTTGTTCATTACCAACTGCTCTAGCCCCAGAGTCGTAACAGCATTGTACAGGGTTGCATGTATAGGTTCGGTTGTACGTTCGTTTAGGGTCCAATTAATAGGCAAATTGAGGTCACCAAGAAAGATAAAGGGATACGGGCAGGAAACTGCCCATGTTAGTAGTGCAATTAACTTGTTCGTATGACCAAGGTCGTAATCAGGGGCTCTATAATATAGCAAGAAACGAACTGTGGTATTTAAGGACAGTTCGCAGACAGTGGTCTCAGGAAGAGCAAGGTCCTGTGTAACATTAATCTTTTTCAGACCTAGGGACTTTTTATAGAAAATAGCAACACCACCCCCTCTACGGTTTTCATGGTCAGACCAGAAAATGTGATAGCAACTTCTTTTAAAGTTTTTAGTGGAAACAAAACTGAATTCCATGTCTTTAGATTTCTCAGCATGGGATTAGTTAATTGGGTGTTTTAGGAACACTGTTGTGCCGTTCCAAAACATGGGGGATGTCACAACATCAATTAATTCTGTCTATATATTTTATTGTAATTGTTCTTCAGTATTTGAGGGGCTGCCACAAACAAGAAGGGATCAACTTACATTCCAAAGCACCAGAAGGCAAGACAAGAAACAGTGATGGAAACTAATCAAGGAGAGAAGCAACCTGGAATTAAGGAGAAACTTCCTAACAGTGAGGACAATTAACCAGTTAGAACAGCTTGCCTTCACAAGTTGTAGGTGCTTCATCATTGGAGGTTTTTAAGAAAAAACTGGACAGATACCTGTCTGAATAGGGTTTCTTTCTTGAGCAGGGAGATGGACTAGAAGACCTCCAAGGTCCTTTTCAGTTCTATTCTGATTGACTGATATTGGCTCTTCCAGTGGAATCAATTACAGTATGTTATTCAGACTTGTATATAATTGTCTCACACTCTAGTTCCTTTTCCCGCTTACCTTTCCCTTGCCCTTTACCCCACCAGTTCTTAGAACCCGGTGTGCATATTTTTTGTTCTTACTGGTGCATTTTTAAAACACCATTTTTAAAAACAAGGTGGAATTTCTATTGGAATTTCCCAGTCATTGTTTTAGAACAATAACTGGGAAATTCCAATAGAAATTCCACCTTGTTTTTAAAAATGGTTTTAGAACAATGACTGAGAAGATCAAAATGGATTATTCTAAAACATGGGTGTCAAACTCGATCGTGTCACATGACATCACATGACATATCATGATTTTTTTGCCTTTGCGGAGCCAGGGTTGGTGTGGCCTGTGCGTGATGCATCCGGCCCACGGGCCGCCAGTTTGACTCCTCTTTTCTAAAGGCTGTAAGTCAAACTTGCAGAATTCCATGGTGAAATAATTCATTTTTAAAATGAACTAAAAAAGAGTTCAGTAATTACTTGGTAGAAAATAAATTAAAGTTGCAGAGCATATTTCAAAATGTTAACCTTGGAATATTTTGCTAATGGTAGGCAAAGAAAAAGTGGGCAAGGAGAGCTCATTCAAGCCAAACACACAAATGCTGTGGAAGGAAGTTCTACCTTTAGCAAATAGTGGCTTAATAGATTAAGGAAAAATGGATGAAAAGGATTATAGGATTCAGTGATCCTATATGCTGATCTGGGAGATATATGCATTTCTCCTCCTTTAATTTGTAATTAAACAAATATATACCCCCAACTTGTCTCCAGCATTAGTTGAATTAGAAGTTCTCTGAAAGGACAGGCTCAAGAAAGGTCATCTGCCAAGTTAAGGATGAATTTCACTTTTAAAAAAAACAGTGCAAAACTTATCCTTTTATTCTACTCAGAATAAAGATTTTGTTTTTTTCATAGCACTTGAAATGTAAGGAATAAAATGAGCAGGTAAAGGAGACAATGATTGTCTGAGCTAAAAAATGTGGATATGCAATAGAATTAGATAAATGGCAGAAACTGTGGGATATAAATGTTAAATTGACTATGTCAACTGCATATAAAGATAAATGTTTTATAGATAGCATTTTGCACCGGCAAGACTGGCAAAAATGTTTAAAGATAGATCCGCTAAATGTTGGAAGTGCAATCAAACACCTGTTTCATATTACCATAAGTGGTGGACATGCCCAAAAGTTAAAAAATATTGGCCGAAAATACCGTATTTTTCAGAGTATAAGACGCACCGGAGTATAAGACGCACCTTAGTTTTGGGGGAGGAAAACAAGGAAAAAAGGCCTCTGCCTCCCAGCAATTTGCCAAACAGCAAACAGCACAGATGATATACACTGTTTGCTGTGTATTTCTGTGCATGTGTGCCTGACCCATAGAAATAACAAAGAATTGGAGAAATGTACATAATGCCAGAAAGTTTTCTTAAATGTAATCACACTAACTCCTCCCAATTATTTAAATAGATCTACTCCAAACATGACTAAATGAGGGTTTAACTCAGCTGCCTTATCTTAGTACTAAACAGGACACTGTTACATTTCAGATTATACTTCTACAGATCTTTAAATTTGATGTGGATTTCTGGAAGTATACATTCTCTGCTATTTCAAAGAAGATACAAAAGCACTGGGCCTCTTCAGAGCAAGCATTTATTTTAAAAAGCTTCTTCATTTTGTTAAGTTGTCTAGAACAATAATAAAGCAGTCTTTAAAAAATAAGTCTAATAATTTGAACACTCTACAAACATTTATAGTTATTAACTTACCTCCTTTCAGTTTCAGCAGTCCAACATTGCCAGCAGTTCATCTCCCAGCAATTTGTCTCCTTGCAGCCACTGTAGTTAGTTTCATTTTACCACGTGGCTGCAGCCTCTCAGCTGTGGGTCGGGAGGCAGATAATCACTTCCTTGTGCTATTCAGGTTCTGCCCTGTTTGCTGCAAAGAGGTAAATTGTTGGGAGGTAGAGGCCAAAGGGTGGGGGTGGCTGGGTGGGGCTACATTCCGTGTATAAGACGCACCCAAGTTTTCACCCTCCTTTGGGGGGTAAAAAGGTGCATCTTATACTCCGAAAAATACGGTACATACTTGGTTGGAAAAAATGATAAAACAACACATAGACTTGAAACCAGAGATATTTTTATTGGGCATTTTACCAGAAAAATATGATAAAAGGACTATATATTTGATTTTATATGTACTAACTACAGCCGGAATTATATTTGCACAACAATGGAAGAATGATGAGATCCCGACAGATGAGAGTGTAATTAAGAAAATATTAGAATGTGCAGAAATGGATAAACTAACGCTTACTATTAAGGATAAAGAAGAAACTGAATATTTTTTGATATGGAACTTGTTTTATGAATGGTTAGACAACAGAAACAGAAGTTAGAAATGGGGAGACATAAAAAGAGGAAATGTTAAAGTGGAAAGTTGTTAAAGTAAATAATGTTAAATGTTAATTTTATTATTTTATCAATGTTATTGTGAATACTACTGTAAACATTTGGATTATGACTGCTTAAAAAACAATTGTACACAGACTACACATTGTTTGATGGAAATTGAATTTTTATATGTTATATAAATAAAAGAAATAAAACATTTTTAAAAAAGAAATGTAAGGGGGGAAAAGAAATGTAAGGAATAAAGTGTTATCAATATAAATGAAATAATTCAGTAAAATAAGAGGAAAAAATTACCATAAAGGAAATGAAAGCTATTATGGCAAAAAACACATTTTCAGTCAGATCTTGAATCCAGTATTATTTATCTGATGAGATGTAAAATATATATAGAATTGAGTATATTTGGAGTTTGGGGAGGCACAGAAAAATGCAGAGTTGTATGTTGAAGAGATTTCTGTAAAAGACTGAACAAATAAATAAATGAAATGAAAATTTGTAGAAAATTTGAATCCAGTTTACCCTGTCCCCTCCGATTTTTTATATGTTTGTTTGATTTTTTTTATACAGGAAAAATATGTATTATTTGGATCTAAAGTGCTGAAATAATAAGCATACTTTAGATCAGTTAAGGATATTGAACATTTTTAACTTCCTTTATTGATCTAAAGTATGCTTATTATTTTAGGATCATATAAATATGTTTTGCTCATAAAATATTGTGTGGAAAGTTAGATACCGTATGTTCCGGTGTATAAGACAACTTTTTACTTCTTGAAAATCTTCTCAAAAGTCAGGGGTCGTTTTATACACCGTGTACTAAAACTTCCGAGCTGGGGGAGCTCAAAAACGGCCGTGGCCGCATCCCTGCTGTTCTCCGGCCAAGTGGTCGAAGGAGCCCCGGAGCCCCGCCGCCGCCCTGCATCTTTGGGCTTGTCCGGCAGCCTGCTGGGAAGGCTGTGGCGCATGGGAGTGAAGGAGAGTGCACTACCACCGCTGCTGCTGCTATTGCTGCTCCGGTGTGTCTCCCCGGCGCTGTGGCTGCACCGGGGAGCCCACATCTCTCTCTCTCCCTCCCTCCCTCCCTCCTTTCTTTCTCCCTGCAGGAGGAAGAAGGAGCCTCTGTCACCATCTCCAGCCACCAGACTGAGTCCCCGACCGCGCCGCCGCAAGGGTTAACGCGCATGGGTGGGAAGGAGAGTGCGCGCTACCGCTGCTGCTGCTATTGCTGCTCCGGCGTGTCCTTCGCACAAGGTGCTGCATGTGCGAAGTCTCCCCGGTCGCTGTGGCTGCACTGGGGAGCCTGCATCCTTCTCAACAATGGAGATGCTGCGCCCGCAGAAGGGATCGCGGAGCAGAGGCGCCTGGTGAGCGAGGCGAGTGGCGGCATCGGTGGCAGGCTCCTGCCTGCGTCTCCCGCCCGCCCACCTCTCATTCTTTTAAATGCTAAGGCAAGAGGCGGGCAGGCGGGCGGGAGACGCGGGCAGGAGCCTGCCGCCGATGTCGCCACTCGCCTCGCTCACCAGGCGCCTCTGCTCCGCGATCCCTTCCGCGGGCGCAGCATCTCCATTGTTGACAAGGACGCGGGCTCCCCGGTGCAGCCACAGCAACTGGGGAGACTTCGCACAGGCAGCGCCTTGCGCGAAGGACACGCCGGAGCGGCAATAGCAGCGGCGGCGGTAGTGCGCACTCTCCTTCCCTCCCATGCGCGTTAACCCTGGCAGTGGCGCGGTCGGGGACTCAGTCGTGTGGCTGGAGATGGCGACAGAGGCTCCTTCGTCCTCCTGCAGGGAGAAAGAAAGAAAGGAGGAAGGGAGGGAGAGAGAGAGAGAGAGAGAGAAGTTAGGAAGGAAGGAAGACAGAAAGAAAGAAAAAGAAATGTTAGGAAGGAAGGAAGATGAAAGAGAAGGAAGGAAGGAAGGAAGGAAGGAGAAAGAAAGAAAGAAAAGTTAGGAAGGAAGGAAGACAGACAGAAAGAAAAAGAAAGAAAGAAAGAAAGAAAGAAAGAAAGATGTTAGGAAGGAAGAAAGACAGACAGAAAGAAAGATCTTAGGAAGGAAGGAAGACAGAAAGAAAAAGAAAGATGGTAGGAGGGGTAGTCTTATACGGCGAGTATATCCCAAACTCTATATTTTAATTGGAAAAGTTGGGGGTCGTCTTATATGCCCAGTCGTCTTATACGCCGGAACATACGGTATTAAAGTGTCATTCTTAAACACATGATTTTGATATGTTATATTCAAAATACATATATTTCATACAAATAGTATACCATTATTTCTTTCAAGTGACTTTTCTCTTTTGTTCTATGAATTAAAGAGCCAACAAAAGAAATTAACATCCAACATTGTGAAGTTAATTTTTTTAGTAACAATTTTATAATTTCAGCTATTTTTAACCTGATTTTATTTATTATTGGATTTTTATCCCACCTTTATTATTTTTATAAATAACTCAAGGTGAACACACACAATACTCCTTCCTCCTTCTATGTTTTCCCCACAGGGTAATGTTGTGAGGTAGATTGGACTGAGAGAGCCTGGCTAAAAGTCAACCAGCCAACTTACATGCCTAAGGCAAGACTAGAACTCAAAATCTCCTGGTTTCTAGGCCATTTCACCAAGCTGGATCTTTTTCCTTTTTCTGATTACTGAAGTTACAGATAGACCGTTGTTAATTTTTGTGTACTGCCAAACCTTTGAGGCTTAATCAGCAAGAGAAAAGAATAGATACCCACCACAATTTTCCCCCCAAATGTAAATAGAATTGTCATCTGAAAACACAGTGCAAATTATATTTGCAGAAATTGTAATTATTATATAAAGGAAATATTATGTTACATAGTTTTGGAATATCAATTTGAGATAAAAGCAATTATATGTATAAATATCTTACCTTAAAAATACTCTAGAAATGTTCATAATTCTTTTTCTATTTTTTTAAATTCTATAAGGAAACAATGAAATAAATGATTTAATATTTTTTTAAAGGTTTCCCTCAATTTTTTTCAGATACTTATTTATCCTCTAGACCAGTGGTTCCCAACCTTCCTAATACCGCGACCCACGCCCCGCCCCCGCGCCCCCACTGTGACCCACCCTGCCGCTGCCATTTGGGTTCTTTTACCCTCTGCGCATGCGCAAGGCGTGCTGCGCATGTGCAGACGGTAAAATAACCCAAATGGCAGCAGCGGGGTGGAGCGCGGTGGGGGCGCGGGTTGTGGGGCGCAATATGGCCAGGCTTGTGGCAGTGGGGGGGGGAGCTGAGGATGCCGGGGTGACCCCTTGGAACTGGTCATTCGACCCCCAAAGGGGTCCCGACCCCCAGGTTGGGAACCGCTGGCGTATGCGGATTGTGGAGCGCAAATGCGATAATGCATTGGAACAAGTGCCCGATCGCTCTCAGTTCAAACAGGTTTATACATGCCGAGTACTATTTTCGAGCGCGGCGGATTCCGCATGCGTGAAACGCCGTGACTCAGGACTCAGCCTTCGGCGCGGGCTGCAGTCCCGCCTTGTGCCTCCTTTTCACCCCGTTCCCACACTCAAAGCATTCTGCTGTTTCGCTAGCAAGAAAGAGCATATGCCACATGAACCAAATGCGTTACTGTACTGTATTTTTTTATTATTACCAACAAAAAAAAGGCATCCACTAAAATTTAGTGGATGCCTTTTTTACCCCTAAAGAATAGCGTTTTTACCCCCCTGGGGGTAATTACCCCCAGGTTGGGAACCGCTGCTCTAGACATAAACAAAATTATTTATTTATCCAATTTTCATATCCATTCATCTCACAAAACAAATGATTCTGAGTGGCATACAGCAATAAATTTATATTAATGATTTCATTATATACTGAATTTACTGGGCTTATACAGTATGTGAGAAACAACCTAAATTGATATCTGTAAACACTATTTCTTAATTAATCAAGGAATATGCATAATTAGCTTTGTATATTTTTGTTTTATATCTGATGGAAGAAAGAGAAAGATAGCTCTTGACAAAGCAAGGGAACAGAATTGAACAATTATTTCATAACCAATGCTATTTCGTCTTGTGATATTCAGAGACGATGCAGAATGAAATTGACTCGCCTTTCTATAAGATTCAACAGTGTCAAAAAGAAAATGAAATGTAAAAACCTCTTGCATATGGACTGTAAGAATCATTAACTATTTCTTAAAACTTTTTAATTTCTACTTTTTATACAGGTAAGTTTTAAAATTTACATCAAAATGACTCATTAATCACTGACATCTTCAGAAACGTACCAATTAGTCATGTTTTGAATCATGACTGTAAGCTTTGAAATATGACTTCTAACTAAAGTCATGACAGGTCATTTGTTCTCACATCATAATTCTAAAATATGTTTTTCCTTGTCCTTGGAGTTATTTTTGTACTATCATTAGCTCTGGCTAACTGAGATGAGCTGGAAAAAAAAGCAAGATAATCACTTATGGGCAGGAAAGCATTAGAATTCAAGCTTCTTTGCTGCAAATTTATAGTTGCAGTTCAGATCTGGTAGTCCTACATTCGTTAAATTTGCAATTAGCTGGGCTCTGTGTGCCACCTGCGTGCCAGGACACACACACACACACACACACACACACACACACACACCACGAGGGGTGTTAGGGGTGTCTTACCCCCGCAGTATTTTTTTCCAGAGAGTAAGTCATCTTGCCAATTGTCTGCATAAATGGGAAAGTGAAACTGCAAACTGGACCCTTCACCAAAAGAACTTTTGACTTACACATCAGCAGATACATCAGAATCAAAGCGATGGGAAAATGAGCTCCTGCACCCGGTGGAAAGCTAAATTCATGGAATGTACCATGAAGGCAGGGTCTAACCTCAGAACCACCTTATCCTTATGGAAAACATAACCTGGGGTTGACCGATAACGTCCCCAACTATGAAACCCTTCTAGCCGAAGTGATTGCAACCAAGAACAGGACTGTGAAGGAGAGCTCTCTCAAAGACACAATGGCCAAAGGCTCGAATGGTGCTTTCATGAGTGCCTTGAGGACCTTGTTCAAATCCCAGCTACGGAAGCTGTGGATAGTTGGGAGATTTAGAAGCACCCCTCCCACCTCTGCCACCACCCCCCGTTTTACCATTTTCTCAAACTGGTCTGGGACTAGAACATAAATCCCTGAGCTGGGCCATGCTGTGCCTCCTCCACACCTGCTGAAATAGGCTGGGTCTCCTCTGTGGCCTCCATACCTGTTTTGCCTTGGTTGGGGTGGTCCCGTCCTTCACGCGATGATTTGGGGCGAAGGACGATCCTGGGAACATGGGCCGAAGTTGTGAGGTGGGGGCGGACGATCCGGTTAGGCTGTCACACGCTCAATCAAAGGCCTCTGTACTGGCCTAATCAGGCTCCCTTTGCTTTGTAGGCCTACTGTGTGAGGGAGGCCTAGGCCTGAGTTGGAGCGAAGAACAATCCTGGGAACCCAGGCCAAAGCTGTTTCCTGTGAGTTTGGGCTGCCGCAGTGAAGCAGGGGTGGGCAATCCGCTTAGGCCATGGCACATTTAATCAAAGCCCTCTGTACTGGCCTAATAAGGCTCCCTTTGCTTCATAGGCCTACTGTGTGAGGGAAGCCTAGGCCTGAGTTGGGGCAAAGGACAATCCCGGGAACTCAGGCCAAAACTGTTTCCTGTGAGATCGGGCTGCCGTAGCGAGGTGGGAATGGGTGGGCGATCCATTTAGGCCGTAGTGCGCTTAATCAAAGCCCTCTGTACTGGCCTAATCAGGCTCCCTTTGCTTCGTAGGCCCACTGTGTGAGGGAGCACGGTCAGTCAAAGGCCTCTCTGTACTGGCCTAATCAGGCTCCCTTCATAGGCCTACTGCTGTATGGGCCTAATCAGGTTCCCTTCATAGGCCTACTGTGAGAGGGAGGCCTAGGCCTTAAAGGCCCACTGTGTGAGGGAGCACGCTCAATCAAAGGCCTTTCTGTACTGGCCTAATCAAGCTCCCTTCATAGGCCTACTGCTGTACGGGCCTAATCAGGTTCCCTTCATAGGCCTACTGTGTGAGGGAGGCCTAGGCCTTAAAGGCCCACTGTGTGAGGGAGCACGCTCAATCAAAGGCCTCTGTAGTGGCCTAATCAGGCTCCCTTTGCTTCGTAGGCCAACTGTGTGAGGGAAGCCTAGGCTTGAGTTGGGGCGAAGGATGATCCTGGGAACACAGGCTGAAGCTGTTTCCTGCAAGATCTGGCCGCCGCAGTGAAGTGAGGTTGGGCGATCTGCTTCAGCCATGGCACGCTCAATCAAAGGCCTCTGTACTGGCCTAATCAGGCTCCCTTCATAGGCCTACTGCTGTACTGCCTCTGTACTGGCCTAATTAGGCTCCCTTTCCCCTCCCATGACATCACAAACAAATGTCGCTCTAGGATGCCACACTTGCTCTCCTTAAAGGCCCAGGCTTTCCAGTGTGATGGTGGAACAGACCCACACACAGAGACACACACCGCAGGGTGTCTTACCCCCACAGTGTTTGTCTCTGGAGGATAAGTCATCTGTGTACCATGTTTGGTCGAAATTGCTCTAGGTGTTCCAGAGTTATGCTTCAACATACAAACATACCTACATACATACAAAGATCCTTTTTTATATATACAGATTAAAATCCCCTGAATAAATTGTGCATAAAGAAATAAAAACTGTAGCAGAATCCTGAAAATAATGGATTAAGTCATAAATTAAATTTTATTACTGTACTTTTATTTATTAGCTTGGACTACCAGATCAAAAAGTAACTGAAAAGTTGGTTTTGTCCTAGGCCTGGGATTAGGAAGCTGTTCAACCTCAGTTGTTTTTTCTCTGGGGTGTTTTTGAAGTCTTATGGTTGTTCCTTCCATGTGTTCAGGAGTTCTTATAATCCTCTTTTAATTTTTCTGTCTTTTATCTTATTATATAAGATAGCCAGAGTTGTCTGGAATTAACCAGCCTCTTAATTTAATCAGTTTAGTATTATTCTGTATTTTTAATATGCATGATTTGAATCTGCATTGTAACTTAATATTTCTTAAGGAAAACTTGATAAAAGACCAACACTAAAACTGCTGGTATCTCAGATGTCAGATAGAAATTCCCGTTGTTTGCTTGTTCACTTTAAGTTTGATGATTGATTGTTCTTACTTTTGGATAGAGAGCAATTCTCTGAAATCCTATGATTTGAAATAGCAAGCAGTAGTTTAATGAATCACCCTGCTAAACAGCAAGGAATTTAAGTGTAAAACATGCTTCTAACTATTTACTTAGCATCTGTCTGTGGTCTTCAAAGAAGCTGCATCTTTTTCTCAGAATCATACAGCTCATTAATTATTGGGGTAATTCAGTGATGAAAACAATAATGGCAGTAAGTTTTCTCAACAGGGAAAGGATTTCAGGTGCATTCTGTGGTGCACCCTGAGTTACATGGGGCAATAAGGAAACTTGACCAAAGTTTACATCAATTAAAGTCAGATTTTTAAAAAATGTTCAGTTTCATTTATAATACATTGGAGTGTAGTAGGAAAATATATTAGTATATAGTTACATAAAGGAAGAAGTGGTATCCTTTTGGATGGTCTGTAAGAGGTAGTGCTGGGTGATGCAGTCTTGCACTGGTTCAGCTCCTTTCTTCAAAGCAGGTCTCAATTAGCCAGTCTCCTGTTCAAAGAGCAGGTGACAGTTGTGGTTAGTGTTGCATCTTTTCCTGAATTGTGAAGCCCTATACACAGTCACTGATGCCCTGTTCATCTCCTGGTTGAATTACTGTATGGGGGTCTAAATGTGGCTACCCTTGAAGCGTATTTGGAAGCTATAATTGGTACAGAATGCAGTGATACAGACAGTTCTAGAAGCCCTTTGGGTGGCACATATGACCTTGCTGTTATGTGAGCTGCACTGTCTGCGAGTTTGCTTTCAGGTCCAATTCAAGGTGTTTGTCATCACCTTTAAAGTCCTTTATGGCATGGGTCCATGGTATCTGAGGAACTGCCTTTCCCTGATGGAACTAACCCATCTCGCTCATTCCAGCAGAAATGGCCTACTTTGCATCCCACCAACCAAAGAATTTCAGGTGGCGGTATTGATGAGGAGAGCCTTTTCTTTTCTTTTTTGAAATTTTTTGAAATTTTTTTAATACTCTCCACATATACATCAACACATATACCGTAAATCATATCAAGCTTTACATAGTTATACATTACTATCCAATAAACAATTAACAAACATCCTAATCTTGCACCTTTTATAATTTTGTTGCCTGTCTGTTTTCCCCTAATACTTCATGTCACTCCCCTCCCTCTTCCCTCTCTTTCCTCTACCTTCTTTCTCCTTCTCTCCCTCCTTCCCTCTTCTCCTTCCTCCCCTTCCCTCCTTCTAGCCTCCTCCTCTTCTCCTCTTCTCCTATCTACACTCTTCCTTCTCCCCTCCTCTTCTTTACTTCCTCTTCCTCCCTCTTATTCCTTCCTTGAGTAAATCCATTTGTAATCCATCTTGTGGTTAACATCTCCCTAACTTCACTTAATTAACGGTACAACTCTTAAGTTTATATTTTTTCTATATCCATATTTGTACATATATTATTTTTTTCTAGGTATATTCTTATTACTATCTTAATGCTGCCTCCTTTACTGCCTAATTTTGTCACCTGGGTCTAACACCTTTAGCTTTCCATTTTCCTCCAATTTAATCGATGTTACTTATCTTCTATACATATTCATTTTCCATCCAGTCATAAAATGTCTCCCAAATATTATACTATTCTGAATCTCCCTTTTCTTTAATTGTCATTGTCAATCTTTTCATCTCCGCACAATCCAATATTTTCTTAATTACCTCCCCTTCTGAAGGGGCTTTTATTGCTTTCCAATTTTGTGCAAATGCAATTCTAGCTGCTGTAATTATATGAATAATTAAATATGTATTTTCTTTATTATATTTATCTGGTAATATACCCAACAGGAATATCTCTGGTTTCAAATCTATATGTTGTTTCAATATCTTTTCTATCCATATTTGAATTAAGCTCCAATACGCTTTGGCTTCAGCACATGTCCACCACATATGATAAAAGGAACCAGGCATTTGGTGAGAAGAGCCTTTTCTGCTGTTTTCCCTTTGCCCTTTGCCCTAGCAGAGGTGAGGTCTGCCCCCACATTCCTAGCCTTCTGGAAGAGCCTAAAAACTTGGTTCTACCGCTTGGCCTGGGGCCCCAATAGGGACCTGCTACATTGGGGTTGCTGATGGAGTAGAGAAGATTCTCACGCCCAGGCCACCCATCATCTTGGTTCTTAATTTTTAATATTTTATTCTAATTTTAATTGTTGTTTAACACTTTTAAACTTTTTATTATATTGTAAGCTGCCCAGAGTTGCTGTATGAGTGAGGTGGGTGGTATAGAAATTTAATAAATAAAATAACATTTTAATAAAATTGTCTGATCTGTATTGTTTTCATGGTCATATTAGAATACTATTAGTCTATATTATATATGGTATATATTATAAAAGTATAATAACCAAGGGTTAATATTTTTACTTATTCATCGATCTTGCCCTTAATATTTATAACACTTTTCTACAGAGCAAGCATGCATTTAAAAAAAAAAGGTTAAAAGGAGACCAGAGCTGTTTATAACTTCCAATATAGTATATAGGAAAATAGTTTTTAATTACAATCTACTGTTTCTGGGCAATATAAATGATAGCTTAGTTTGGAAAAGAGAATTACTATGATTAAACACAAGTTTCCTTGACAACCAGCTAGATGTCGTGAATGCTGAATTGTTTGGGAGCTGTATATAGTCTTCAAGATTTCATCTAGAAAGTGATCTTTCTGTTTGCTTACATTTTGGTATGATATTACTAACATTTTGTAAAAAAAGGTTTAGAAGCCTTACAGAATTTTAGAGCCCAGCTCACTAAACTACTGAGGATTAATTAACTGCATTGTTGTTTTGTTGTTTGTGCATTTATTTAAAGACTGGTTTGTTTGTCCATTGAACCATGAGAATGTGCCAACAATACTGGAAAGGGTTATTTAAGGCCATATGCCTTTTAGATAAGCTTCAAGTACTTCGTTGCAAGAATTTATTACATGTGTGCACATACATACCCATGATGTTATTTTCTTACAGGTGTGGAAAACATGCAGAGTATAGAAAAGTAATAAGAAATAAAAAGCCAAAGGAAGTAAAGACAGGAGAATAAGAAAAAGAAAAGGAAACATAGCTAAATCTAGTTTATGTCCACACTGTTCACTGTACTTCTCCATTTCTTTCTGTCCTTGCAAACCATGATTGCTACTGATACATCCATACACTGCTTCATACTTTCATACAGTTATCATTTCTACTATGAAAAGGTTCAGAATAAATATTAATATATATCCTTTGCCATTATTTTGGGATGGAGTGGCAGCCTGACAGTTAAAATTATTCGAACATGAAAGAACATGAGATTAATAATAGCAGACAGACAATGAGTTAACTCTAGCATGTGTGCTTGTTCCATATTTTCTGCCTGTTTACAATATACATTTTGTGACTTTAATGTTACTTTTTATGACAATCACTCAGAGCTTACATGATAACTGTGGGTTGGGTAACTGTGTAAAGTACAATAAACAAAACTCAAAATGTAAGGCTACCATATGAGCCAAGGAGAAAAATGTTACAGTAATAACTATAATGACAACAATGGGATATTATAATGAACTTGCCACAATAAGAATATTTATTTTCAAGAACATATCCTGGCGATAATATAGAATCAACAATGATGTGCTTTTCAAATTTCACCATAGAAACATATGACGAGCCTTGTGATCTACAGACTGCAGCGAACATAGATTTAAAGGAGCTGGACTGAAGCTGATTGCTAGAATTAGAAAATGAGTTAAATAACAAAAGTCTCTTGGCTTATGAGGTAAAGAAAAAAGCAGACAATTTATAAGAACCTAATAGCCAAAAGTTTGAATGACTACTGTTGTGAAAACAGTCCAATTAAAAAAAAAGATACTCAAAAAGCCAAACAATATTTGATTTTAAAGCTAGGCCTGCCAGATGGAGGACAAGAAGACAAAAAGGAAGGCATCTTGTCTTTTGCTGGATGCCTGGTCACCCCAGTCTTGACAGGACAAGGAAACATTGATTTTGATTATCAAAATAATGTTCAGATTATTATCCTTCATAAACTTAGATGAATATATAGAGAAGCACTCTTACTCAGCAACCTCTAGCTAGGTATAGCATTATTTGGTTGCAATTGTTAAACAATAGCTGTGATGTGTAATGGTGTTCCTAATGGTAGATTATTTTTGTAATAGTTGTTAATGTGATATCCCACTACACCCATTTAGATGCAGACTCTAAAGAAATATATTTTGGGAGGGGTAATTTTTTCTAGATGGGTATCCCAAGAATCAGAATATATCTGAATGACTGCTGCTTCTATTCTTATGCTTTATTTACTGTAACTTTAGTTGTTCTTAGTCTAAAGCAGGGATCGGCAATTAATTTTTCCAAGGGGCCACATGAGGAACTGGGACTGTTGTGGAGGGCCACTGCCACCACTGCTGCTGCTACATACTACTGTCAACTACTGACATATTACTTTGTCTCCACTAATATGAATAGCTTAAGTAGCAAGCTATGTTCCACAAGTCAGACTGGAATTTTGGTTGCAATCATCGCATTACCAGACCCAAGGTTTGTTTTTTGTTTTTTTACCATTTTTACTGCAAATAAATTGCCAAGTATCTGAATTATCATCACATAACTGGGGAGTGGTACAACAATTGTAACTTCAAGAATGGATCACAAGTCACTTTTCCCAAGGCTGTTGTAACTTTGAACTAGTATACGAATGGTCATAAGTCAAGAGCTGCCTGTACTGCTGTATAGTGCAGATGCAAATAAATATGGGCATATATTTAATTTACGATTTATTGTCTGTAATTTAGACTCCCTACCTACATAGCTTAATCACATTCTTATCCAAAGGTATTTGGTATTAGAGGTATTTGAATGCTAGTTCTCAGTTATTCCAGATAATTATCATTTCCTTAAGGATGAGTTCAGCCTGCAACCCTTTCATTATAATTGCCTTAATCACAATGTCTTGGATAAACAACTTGGAATTGAAAAGTATCTTCTATATGGTTCTGCTTTTTGTAACTCTCATTTTAGGTAGTGATGTAATAGACTTATCAGGTATAAATATTTGGCATTACACTGATTTATTGTGTATAAAATATTATCAAGTTTGACCCTTCATCAGGCATTAGGCTGAAAACTATCATTAAATGGAATTAAAATTAAATGAATTGGAAATTACAGTAAGACTGAAAACTGAGTTCTAAGTCCTGCCTTAGGTATGAAAGTCAGCTGGGTAGCTTGGGCCAGTGAGAAATGTTATGGGGAAAAGATGTTATGTGGTATTCAGCAGGTGGGTCTAGGACAGTTCGCCTCCTCCACTCTGCCACACCTGTTTTGTCCCCAGCCTTCCGCCCCCAAACAATCCGGCTCTGTCTTTTCTCCTTGGCCCCTTAGCCTAATGGGCCAAAAAGCCAGTTCACCCCGGGCTTTTGGGCGCATGGGACACTTTGCCCCCAGCCAATCAGAGGAGCAAGAATCCCACCCCCTTGGAAGCAGCCTTTTTAGGAGAAGGAATGGGGGACAAGTCTTCCCTCTCTTGCTTAAAAGAGACACGTTTTTCAGATGGTCCCAATGAAAGAAAGGGGAGGGAGGAACAGTGCTTCCAGCTGGACTCAATGAGATTCCCTCTCTTGCTTAAAAGAGACACGTTTTTCATAGGGTCCCAATGAAAGAAAGGGGAAGGAGGAACAGTGCTTCCAGCTGGACTCAATGAGATTCCCTCTCTTGCTTAAAAGAGACACGTTTTTCAGAGGGTCCCAATGAAGGAAAGTGGAGGGAGGAAGAGTGCTTCTAGCTGGACTCCCTCTCTTGCTTAAAAGAGACACGTTTTTCAGAGGGTCCCAATGAAGGAAAGGGGAGGGAGGAACAGTGCTTCTAGCTGGACTCCCTCTCTTGCTTAAAACAGACATGTTTTTCAGAGGGTCCCAATGAAAGAAAGGGGAGGGAGGAAGAGTGCTTTGGGGGGAACCAGTCAGGAACAGTGGTTTCTATATTTTCCCCTTCATTGTGTGTGTATGAGAGGGGCTTCCGTTTTTCTCCCCACATTTTCGATCCCTTTGGTCCAGGTTCCTGGTTCCTGTCTTGAATTCCCTTGAGCCAGGCAATCATCCCTTGCAAACCCCAATGCCAGCTGTGATTCTCACTATACCTAAATCAGCTTACCAGGAGCTTTAGTTTTTTTTGCACCAGATTTGATTCAATATCTCTTTTTTGCTGCCCCTCCCTCCCTCCCTTCCTTCCTTCCTTCCTTCCTTCCTATGAGAGAGAGAATGAGAGACAGAGGGAATGGGAGAGAGAGAGAGCTAGGGAGTGCGAGGATGAGGGAGGGAGGGAGGGAGGGAGGAGAGAGAGAGAGAGAGAGAGAGAGAGAGAGAGAGAGAGAGAGAGAGAGAGAGAGAATTACTCCAGCTAGAAGCACTCTTCCTCCCTCCCCTTTCCTTCATTGGGACCCTCTGAAAAACGTGTCTCTTTTAAGCAAGAGAGGGAATCTCATTGAGTCCAGCTGGAAGCACTGTTCCTCCCTCCCCTTTCTTTCATTGGGACCATCTGAAAAACGTGTCTCTTTTAAGCAAGAGAGGGAATCTCATTGAGTCCAGCTAGAAGCACTGTTCCTCCCTCCCCTTTCCTTCATTGGGACCCTCTGAAAAACGTGTCTCTTTTAAGCAAGAGAGGGAATCTCGTTGAGTACAACTGGAAGTACTGTTCCTCCTTCCCCTTTCTTTCATTGGGACCCTATGAAAAATGTGTCTCTTTTAAGCAAGAGAGGGAATCTCATTGAGTCCAGCTAGAAGCACTCTTCCTCCCTCCCCTTTCCTTCATTGGGACCCTATGAAAAACGTGTCTCTTTTAAGCAAGAGAGGGAATCTTATTGAGTCCAGCTGGAAGCACTGTTCCTCCCTCCCCTTTCTTTCATTGGGACCATCTGAAAAACATGTCTCTTTTAAGCAAGAGAGGGAAGACTTGTCCCCCGTTCCTTCTCCTAAAAAGGCTGCTTCCAAGGGGGTGGGATTCTTGCTCCTCTGATTGGCTGGGGGCAAAGTGTCCCGTGCGCCCAAAAGCCCGGGGTGAACTGGCTTTTTGGCCCGTTAGGCTAAGGGGCCAAGGAGAAAAGGCAGAGCCGGATTGTTTGGGGGCGGAAGACTGGGGACAAAACAGGTGCGGCAGAGTGGAGGAGGCGAACAGTCCCATTCCGTCAGCAGGTTCGGACCGGTTCGCGTGAACCGGTAGCGGAAATTTGAACTGGTTCGCTGAACTGGCAAATACCACCTCTTGTTGGCCCTGCCCCCACCTGCCCGGTCGCTGCTTGCTCCCACCCAGTTGCTACTAGGCCAGCCCGTCAAGCCCACCCGGCCCCGCCCCTATATATGTTGCCTTCGCATTGCAGCCCAGCTAATTGCCTCACCTCGCCTCTATGCCTCACCCGCTCTGCTCACCAAAGGTAAGCATGCTGCCTGCTCGCCCTTCGCCTTGGGTCGGGGGCCAGGGATGCGCCATTCCCTGAGACCCAGAGCTTCTGCCCACTTGCTGTTCACCTTGGCCAGGTCGGGGAATGCCCCATTCCCCGGCTCCAGCCTTGCCCCTGAGCCTCCACTCACTCGCCATTTGCGTTGGCCGGGTCGGGGAACGCACCATTCCCTGGCCCAAGCCTTTCCCCGGAGACTCTGCCTGCTTGGTGTTCACCTTGGCCGGGTCAGGGAATGTGCCATTCCCGGGATCCAGCCTTGCCCCGAAGCTTCTGCCCACTTGCCGTTTGCCTTGGCCAGGTCGGGAATGCGCCATTCGCCGGCTCCGGCCTTGCCTCGGAGCCACCGCCCACATGCCCGCTCGCCCTCTGCCTCACTCACCTTCATCCGTGCCTTGGTGGGGGTCCCCGGCGAGGCTCAGCTGGTGAGCCTCCAGCCGCCGGTAGTTTTTGGCTGCCTTCTGAGCAGCTCCGCTGTGACGCCGTCCCTCCGGCGCAGCAGGCCGTTCTCCTGGCCGGGTCTGGCCACGAACGGCACCGCCAGGCAATGGGTTACGGGGCTGGCGCAAAGAACAGGGCGGTGACGGGACTTCTTCAGGTCTCTTTTTCGGCGCGAGAAGCCTGCAGCTGCCACTGCTGGCTCATTTCCGGCTGGCAAAAGGGCTTCTCGCACCGAAAAAGAGGCAGTGGCTGCAGGCTTCTTGTGCCGAAAACTACCGAAAACTACAGGTCGAAAAAGGGGCCTGAAGTCCCTCCACCACCGCCATGTTCTTCTTGCCGGCCACGCAACCCATTGCCTGCCGGTGCGCGGCTGCAACCCATTGCCAAACCCGGCCAGGAGAACGGCATGCTGCGCCAGAGGGACAGCATCGCAGCGGAGCTGCTCAGAAGGCTGCCTGACTGCGGTGTTGCTTTAAGGTACTTTGACGTGGGGGGGAGGAGGGACCATAAAGGGACAGGCCGCAGGAGCTGCCTTTTCTGCTGGTTCTGTGGGCGTGGCTTGGTGGGGGGGTCATGTGACTGAGTGGGCATGGCCAACTTGATGTCACTCACAGCAAGGTGCTGCCCCACCAAACCACGGCCACCAAGCCACACTCACAAAATCGGTAGTCGAAAAATTTGAATCCCACCACTGGAAGGAAGGTGTATTAGGTACATTTGCTGCGTTGAGTTATTTATAAAAATAAGAAAGGATAGAAAAAAGGAGAAAAATGAATTGTATTGCCTACAGAAACAGGCATTATCATTCCTCTTTGCCTAAAATACTGTTCCTCCAAGTTAACTATGAAATACTTAATAGAAAAAAAAGAAAGCTTTTGGAATGACGTTTACAGGTTCTATATTTAAATATTACTGCAAATCTGTAGGGAGATCTTGAACATAAAATAAACACAAAGACATAAGAATGTACTTGAGTTAAAAGACTTTTGCAAGAAACAGAAAGAAAGACTTTTGCAGCATGGAAAAATTCTTAGCTAGATATAGGAAATATTTGAAAGCTGTTATTTCTGCCAAAGGTTTTATACAGTACTGATTAAAACAATGTATAAAGCTTTGCACCTACCATAAAAACCATGTTTTAATTTTTACTGTGTAAAAAACTGCACACAAACAGTAAATATACATTCAATTTTGCAGATATCATATTTAAATTTTGTACCAGGTTGTGGTTGTGTCAACTTATTTTTAATTAGGGATTTACTGAAACATACAGTTTCACCAAATCTATATTTTTGGATATAACTGTATCTCAACTTATCTGCATGATATTTGACACAGACATTTTACACCTGCATTTTTTTACCATCTCCCAGATCTCTCTAAATATCAAATGGGTACTTAGAAAACAATTAAAGGGATATAGGTTTTTTTTTAAAATCCCAAATCAATTAATATTGCAGAATTCATTATGTCATAAAGCTGTAGTTCGTCTACAAACTTTATTTCATTCTGCTGGGGCAAAAAGGCATTAGTCTTTTTTCCATGCTTCAAGTATTGGAAGACTGTTTTTCTGAAATTTATTTTGACTTTGATATCAAATGAGTTTGGGCTATGTTAGATACTAGGGCTGAAGCACATAGGCTTCAGTCAGGTCCTCCATTTAGGCGGGAGAATACTGCTTACTGATTGGCTGAACTGTCTGACAGCTCCCTATAAAAGGGCTGGCTGTCAGACAGAGCCTTTGCTGGATTGTAAATAGTTGCCAAATAAAGAGCTGTTGTTTTGAAGCCACTTCTGTCTGCCTCTCAATTCACCCAATATAACAGGTTACTTCCAGAACAGCCCAGAATAGATTGAGTTCAAACTGGATTGCAGGGCCTCTGTGCACACCTAATAGTATGAATAATTTAGTGTATCCTAATTAGCAGCTGACAGAATTACATACATTTAGTCGTGTTTCAATCTAATATATTTGAGTTAGTTTGTACTGAGATAAACTGACAAGAAGTTAATTTGTGCTATTTGTGGTTACCAGTAATGTAATTTCAACTGAAAATATAATGAGGAGTGTTTTGGCTGTCTATATTTAGCTTAAATCTGGTGCTGTTATATTTTTTAAATATCTTGGATTTCAGTTGCACATCATTATTATATTTATGATTCACCTAAGCCAGTGATGGCGAACCTTTTTTGGCTCATGTGCCAAAAGGGTGTGTGTGCGCGCGCTAGCACGCACGCGCATGCCCACACCCATGCCTTCCCTTGTGCACATGCACAACCCCCGCGTTCCCCCGCACATGCGCACAACCACCCCCGTGCTGTCCCTGCGCATGCGCACAGGCCTCACTGAAGCCTCCGGACTCCTGAAGCCTGGGGACGGCAAAAAACGGCCAAATGGGCCTACCAGAAGTTTGTTTCTGAACTTCCGGTTAGCCCGTTGGCCCCTTTTTCGCTGTCTCCAGGGTTCAGGTGGTTTTTCTCAAGCCTGGGGAGAGCAAAAATGGCCAAAAAGAAGGCCGAAAATCAGCTGGCCAGCACGTGCATGCGCGCTGGAGCTGACATAGGGCAACGTCTTGCGTGCCCTCAGATATGGCTCAGTGGCACACGTGCCATAGGTTCTCCATCACTGACCTAAGCCCTATACCAGTGGTGGCGAACCTTTTTAGGCTCGCGTGCCAAAAAGGGGGGGGCGCGCTTGCGCGCGCTCGCGTGCCCACACCCATTCCCTCCCCCCACGCATGCGCACAGCACCCCCCCATGCTGCCCCATGCGCACACACCCCCACCCCCGCGCAAAGGCCTTACCGGAGCCTGGGACGACAAAACGGGCAAACCGGAAGTGCGGAAAAATGCACTTCCGGTTTGCCGGTGAGCTGTTTTTTGCACTCCGGAGGGTTCAGGGAAGCTCCCTGAAGCCCCGGAATGCAAAAAACTACAAAACGGACAAACCGGAAGTGCGGAAAAATGCACTTCCAGTTTGTCCGTTTTGTAGTTTTTTGCATTCCGGAGCTTCAGGGAGCTTCCCTGAACCCTCCGGAGTGCAAAAAACAGCTCACCGGCAAACCGGAAGTGCGTTTTCCCACACTTCCGGTTTGCCGGTGGGCAACCCTCGCGTACCGGCCGCTATGGCTCCGCGTGCCACCTGTGGCACGCGTGCCATAGGTTCGCCACCACGGCCCTATACAATGATTATCTTTTGTAATGATTGTAGCTCATCATAGGCAATGCATGTGGATTATTTATTAATAACCCCTGGTTCAAAATATTAACCATTTTTTATAAAGGCCCCTATGTTATTACATATGTGATTACAACAACAAACTTACTTATTTTGTAAATGCAGATATCCTCTGCATTTTGTTTTGGAAAAGATGAGTTCTACTTTTTTTGGGTTTTGCAGATATAAAAATTATTTTTTTAATCTTCAAAATTTTACTGTATTTGCCCTTAAATTTCATTTTATATACCAAATAAATCCATAAGTCTTAATGGGTAGCATACGGGTAGCATTGGGTAGCATTGTTTCTACAATGTTCGAAGACATGGTTTACTTAATCATGATTTTATCAAATAAAGCTATCTGAGGGAGTTTTTCTCAAATATCTGCTGCCCATAGAAGTACCGGTATGTTACTGTTACATTAAAGCTCTAACTCTAAGGCCCCCTTTGAAACTCTTCAAACAAAATTTCTAAGTGTATTGTTAGGCACATCCCATTGATTTTCTAATTATCTGTCAGGCTACAGATAGGCCTAATTTTAATTGAGGCTTGAAGGTGCCTTTGCCACTTAAAATATAAGCATGAATTGGTGTATTAGGAGAGCCCGTAACTGTCCATTGCAACTCTCTATTCATATAGATAATCAGAATAATTGTAATTCTAAGAGACTTTGAAGACTTCTGTTCAATATCTAACCTTGGTTGGAATCAAAGAACCTGTACAGAAGAGAAATGGTAGATTTTTTATATAGATCTTCAGAAGGGTAACCTCTAGCCTAGTGTCTTATCACTTCATTTAACTCAATAGACTTAATCTATGCCCAGAACACAAGAAAGACTTTATCCTAGCTGGATATGACATTTGGTCATTAGCCTAATTAGATGATACATTCAATTCTCCTTTGCAGAAACATCTCTATTTATGTTTCATAGAGAAAACTGAATCTGTAGGCCACATTATTCTCCACTACCCTTTTTACTTACCTTGACATAATGATTCATTTATGTTGTTTTTATTGCAGAAACCTAAATGACAAAGATTGTTTGTTTCCTGCTCATAGATACGTCAACAAGGATTTCTTAAAATGTCACAACATCTGATGTAATTACCATATCAATCCATCACAAGATTATTTAGACTAGGAGGGATTGCATTTATTTTTTCCAATTTTTATAATAGCCGATAATAAATATGCATATGTGTGGTTGGTTATTACCTATGAAATAATATGTATATTGCCAGATTTTACAGATTTTATATGTTTTTAATTGATTGTTGTGGTATAAGAAGACAATAAAGTCTTATCTATTAAATATGCCACACTTGGCTTTATTCACACAACAAGTTAAATTCTAAATCAGGGGTGTCAAACTGGCAGCCCATGGGTCAGATGTGTCACACGCAGGACACGCCCACCCCAGCTCATTGAAGGAAAAAACGTGGCAGAATGTCACATGATGGCAACGTGATGCTGCGAGTGTCAGGGTTCCAGAAAACCCCCTCCCAATTTCCCAGGCTAAAATCTATGGCAGTCAGGAAGCAAAAAGAAAAATAGCTTCCCAAACTGACAGACCTCCCCCCCCTCAGGAAAGGAACACATCCTGGAATGAGATAGAAGTCAGGGGTTAATACAAGTAGCACATTAACCACCTCTCCCCCCCCAGGAGGACCCTTAGGCTTATCAGGGAATTTATCATTAAATTGTTTGACTAAGGCGTCTGCATGAATATCCCAACTCTTCACTCAAGTAGCTTCAGACGGGGTATCCCTTCCAATGCACTAAATATTGCAAATGTCCTCTCTGCAATCTAGAGTCCAAAATCTTCTTCACCTTATAATGAGTCTCACCCTGCACCACAATCGGCGTTGGGGGAGCAGCAGGTTGAGGTCTCAATCTAAATCCCACAGCAGGCTTTAACAGGCTGCAAGGGAAAACAGGACGAATTTTTCCCAGTATGCGGGGGAGATTTAACTGTACCGTTACTGGGTTAATCACTTTCACTATAGGGAAGGGACCTAAGTATTTTGGTCCTAACTTTTTACTTTTCAAACTCAAGCGTATGTATTTGGTAGAAAGATACACGCAATCTCCCACCCGAAAGCGGGGTTGGAGAGATTGGTGTTTGTCAGCTTGTTTTTTGTATGCGGCCGCTTCAGTCAGGGCTTTTTTGGCATTCTCCCAGCCTTTCTTCAATGACTCCATCCATTCATTTAGAGTCATGGAAGAAGGCTGTTCTCTCCGCAGTTCTGGCATAGGAACAAATTCCATGCCACTCGTAATCTGAAAAGGCGCCGGTCCCGTACTGCTATGCACTACATTATTGTAAGCCACTTTTGCGAAAGAAAGCAAGTCAGCCCTATTATCTTGTTGGTAATCCACATAACATCTGATGTATTGTTCCACCATGGCATTCATACGTTCCGCGGCTCCGTTCGTACTAGGATGAAAAGCCGAGCTAAGCCCTTGCGATGACCCAATGGATCTCAGGAACTCTCTCCAGAATTTAGCAGTGAACTGAACTCCTCAGTCGGAGATCACCCATCGCGGAACTCCATGCAGCCGGTAGATTTGCTTGACGAACATCTTGGGCAATTTCTTAGCCGAGGAGAGTCCAGAACAAGGAACAAAATGGGCCTGTTTGGAAAACAGGTCTATCACAGTCCAGATTACAGTGTTGCCGCCACTTTCCCAGAGCTCTACTATAAAGTCCATAGCTATTTCTTCCCACAGGCGGCTGGGCTCAGCTACCTGTTGAAGCAAACCAGGAGGCTTCCCCGGTCTTGTCTTATTGCTAGCACACGTGGCACAATTTTTTATATAGTCGTCCACATGAGCTTTCATTTTTGGCCACCAAAACTGCCGTCTAGTCAGATGAAGAGTCTTTAGAAATCCGAAATGACCAGCCAATCGAGAATCATGGCTACGCTTGAGCACCAGAAGTCTCCTGCTATTGGGGACGTAAATCTTCTAACCTAGTCCATCCCGGGTTGTCAAAGTGTCTTGATTGTCGCCTAACCACAATAGATAGTGCTGCCTTCAAATCACTGCTGCCTTCAAATCAGCAGTTAGCTTTCCATTGATGGGGTCAGTCCGTCTGGTGGCCTGACTCCCGGTAGTGACTTTCACCGCACTCTGTGTGTCCGGGATGATGACGTGGACGACTTCCTCCCACTGGCTGACTGCCAGCGAGTTTGACACCTGTGTTCTAAATGATGCTACAGACGATAGTAACTAGGTTTACACAACAAGTTAAGCTCCATAGATATTACTTGAATATTGGAGTGTAAACAATATGATTTAATGTTTAGTGTTCCTCATGACTTGTTCAATGTCATAGTCCAGGTTCAATTAGTGAAAACATAAATATCTTGGAATGCAGAATCATAAAAATATGATTAATTATAACATGGTCTTGTATATTCAGAAGTAAACCAATGGAAATTACTCTCATGTAAGTGGCTATAAATAGTTTAAGGTAAATAACTGTATTACTATTGCATATTCTCTGCTCAAGTAAAGTAGGGCAGCTTGAAAAGTATCTAAAAGTGGGAGAACAGCATCAGCAGCACCAATTAGCAAGAGAATTTGAAGCTGCTGAAAAAAACGCAATATTTTCAGCCTACAAAATTCTAAAATAGGACTAACCATATTTAGGATTATGATTAAAAAAGAAGAATGTTCTGAAAGAGTCCTGAGTTAAAATATTTTCCCAGTTTAGAAGAGTGGGGAAATGTTGTATATTGATATTCCTAGGTTTGAATCAAATGATAGGTTTCTAAGAACCAAGAATTTTAGAACATGCAGCATGAGAAAATTAATTTTAGTAATTTTAGTAAATAATAGCCTCATCCAAAAAACCAGTTAAAGTGGTTTAATTATGTTATCTAATATAATAAAATGGTATATCAGTTTAAAGCAAAGTATCTTATTTACCGTATTTTTCGGAGTATAAGATGCACGGGAGTATAAGACGCACCTTAGTTTTGGGGGAGGAAAATAGGGGAAAAAAATCTATCTACCAGGTATTCATCTGGCTAGCGTCCTTAGTCTGTTCAGCTTCAGCACATTATTTTATCCCCTGGTTAGGGCTGAAAAGACTTTTTTCAGAGGAGTAGGAATGAAAACAAGCCTGCAAGAACTTAGGGCAGGAAAAACTACTTCCGAGGGAGTAGGAATTAAAATATGCTGCAAGGCAGTAAGATCGTTAGCACCTCGTTAGGGCTGAAAAAATCTTTTTCAGAGGAGTAGAAATGAAAACAAGCCTGCAAAGACGGAGTAGGAAGCCGGAAAGATCATTAGCACCTCGTTAGGGCTGGGAAAAAAAGCTTCGGAAAAGCTGCATTTGGAGTATAAGACACACCCAAATTTTTAGCCTCTTTTAGGGAGGAAAAAGGTGCGTCTTATACTCCGAAAAATACGGTAGGTCAGAATTGCATTTTAATGCCATTTTCAATGCTAAAACCTCTGTCAGTGAGAATATTTATAAAGAGTAGTTGATGGCCAAGTATTTATCTATATGGACTATATAAATCAGAAATGAAAGAAATCTGTAATGGTTTCTTCTTACATACTTTAAGAATGCAGTTGAAGATATTTTATGCATTTTTTTTTAAGTTTGAAGAATTTGTGCAATTTAGCCTGCTCTGCCTATTAAGTGTTTATCTTATAATTTAATCTTATAGAAGCTGACCTTTCCTTATTTGGCTGCCTAGGCTAGGTTACATATTAGTATCTTAGTCCAATTTTCTAAAAGCTTTATTGATTAAAAACTGAGATCAACACACACTGTTTCGTTGCAGTAAAGTATTATACAAGATTCAGAATTTAAAGAATCATTTCTTCTGGAACACTGCCTGAAATCTACATGTAGCCAAAATTATTAAGAAAACATAATATCAGAGAGTTGTTTATTGGCAATAACAAAATAAACTGAATCCCAAAAATTGTCCATAAGGTTCTTAATGTGTGTGCTTGCATCTTGTGCATATGTCAAAGCTGTTTCATTTGTTTTTCATTATTGAATAATGATATCTCAAGGTATTAGCCTGAAGTGGTCAAGGATCAATATAACAGTAAAAGCTGAGTATCAATGAACCGGCTATTTGCCCTTCCTTTTGGTGGAATAATGGAACTTCCCAATTATTCAAGTTTTTCTACGTATTTCTCTGTAGAAAGCTTTCTTGGGTTTTGAAGTCATTAATAAAATATCCATCTGCGCACTTCAGAAGAATATTGCTAAAGCAGCACATCTCATTTTGCCAACTGTGATTACCCATGAATAATAGAGCAACTGTTAAATATTTTTGATAAATATTCTAAACTGACTAGATTTAAATACCAAAAAAGTTCTCAATGAGGAATCAGCTACAATTATTTTAACTACAGCTTGCTTTATGGTTCATAAAATACATCATATTTTATCATTCATTTAATCTAATATGCTGTACAAGAGTATACTTGATGTAATTAATTAATTGTATATATTATATGTATCATTTTTACATAGCCACCCATCTTGGAGATTTGTGACTGTGGGTGGTGTACAATAAAAAGCAATAATAAAAAACTAACAATTAGAAAAATTCAGCAATTAAAACACAAAGTTACCAATAACATTAGCAGAGAGAGAGTTGTTTTTTGGCGCAACAAAGCCATCTCACTAATTTACTGCTTTGAAACCCCTGAATCTATTGACATAGTCATGTTTTAAGTGTTAGGATATGATTTCAGGGATACACCAATATCAGGATAATATTCCACAGAGGTGTCATAACAGAAAAGACTTGTCTCTTCGGTCCTGCTGTATGTGATGGGACTTGTTATTGGTAAAAGTCTTGTTTTACCAGTAATTTATCTGGCATTAAATAGCAGGATTTTCAGGTTTGAAAATTGAATGATTTCAATGATTTAGCAAAATAACAGAGTTGGAAGAGCCGTTGGAGGTCTTCTAATTCAACCCCCTGCTTAGGCAGGAAGCCTTATAGCATTTCAGTTAAATGGTTGTCCAATCTCTTCTTTAAAACTTCCAGTGTTGTTTGAAAGATTAGTAAATATTTATTTGACCAAAGTAATGGTTGGAATACAATAACTGTAACAACAGTGTAGGGCAGTGATGGCGAACCTATGGCATGCGTGCCACAGGTGGCACGCGGAGCCATATCAGAGGACACGCGAGGCGTTGCCCTGTCAGCTCCACGGGCAAACCGGAAGTTTGGAAAAACGCACTTCCGGTTTGCCGTTGGGCTGTTTTTCGCACTCCGGGAGGGTTTAGGGAAGCTTCCTGAAGCCCCGGAATGCGAAAAATGTCAAAACAGGCAAACTGGAAGTTTGGAAAACGCACTTTCGGTTTGCCGTTGGGCTGTTTTTAGCACTCCGGAGGGTTCAGGGAAGCTTCCTGAAGCCCCGGAGTGCAAAAAACAGCCCAATGGGAAAACCGGAAGTGCGTTTTTCAGAACTTCCAGTTTGCCCGTTTTGCCATTTTTCACCGTCCCAGGCTTCGGTAAGGCCTTTGCGTGGGGGTGGGGTGGGGGGCGCAGGGGGCAGCGTGGGGGGGTTGTGCGCATGCATGGGGGAGAGGGAATGGGTGTGGGCACGTGCGCGTGCGCTAGCATGCGCACACACCCCCTTTTGGCACGCGAACCAAAAAAGGTTCACCATCACTGGTGTAGGGTGTGTCCCCAAAAGTATTTGATGGTGATTTATGGAAGTCTTGGAAAACAATATGCTGGCTTGAAGGTGTTCTTTTTGGAGGCCCTGAATTAAAGATCCAGCATTAAAGTTAAAATACTTAGAACTGATGATTATTACTACGGTACTGGTAAATATAATTGAAATATTTAAATAGTTGCCTTTTGCTTAAATATAGTACTTTTTAAAAACATAAGTGTGGAACAAATACTTTGCATGCTTTTTTTCTGTATCAGCCTGCTATTCACTAAAGCACCATGATGCCTCCTTATAATTGTTAAACATTTTAGTTTTTGGAAAGACTTCAGAGACATTCAATGCCGCATGTGATAATTTACATATAAACAATTTAAAATCCCAGTTCTATTGTTTGTTATGGAATGTAGTACCGTAGTTGAAGGAATTAAAATGCATTTAAAATTTCCATTTGAATATTCAAGTCTTATTTTCACTGAATCATAGAATTTAAATCACATTCTGTGGTTTCTGGTTAATAGATCATCTTACAAATTTCAAGTGAAAGATGAGGACAGTTTCCAAAATATCTGCCTTTTTGCAAGAACATCTTAGAGGCTAGCTTCTGGAAGAATTCAGCTGTGAAATAGCTGATGTTACCAACAAACTGGGAAGGGAAGAATGGGAGAATTCTTTCTCATAAAATATAAGAAACAGGTGCCACTTGTTCCACAAATAGCCTTCCTCCTTCACCAACAGTGTATTGCATTAGGAGAATGTTGTGTACGCCTCTTTTTTCTCTGCATCAATCAACATTTTTCTTTGTCTGGATTAAAACTTCAATGGATTTTTGAGGGGGACTTTATCATTGTCCATTGTAACAAAAAACATCTAGCTTTGATGGCACAGTGATGCCTTTTAAAGTATCTAGCGACTTGACCCCAAACTGAAACTGAAAATTCAAAACTTAAAAACAAAATAGATTTTTTTTTCTTGGGAGTGTTGTTTGCCACTGGAGATGAAGAAGCCAGGACACGAGAGAAGGAACCTTGAGCTGTAAGTAGAACTGGTCTGAATAAACTAAGATTGCGAGCAGAACACAATTACGAGATACCAGACACCCAACTTCCCAAAACAAACAACATTGGTTGCCTATTCACCACATATTAAAAAAAGAAAAATTCCATAAAGAATTTGGAATACCTTAGGAATAACATGTGAAATACATTTGCTTTCAAATCACTGTCGGATTTTAAGTGGTATACAGAGATTTGGCAGACGGATATAATTAGAGTATTGGACTTGAACTAAGAAGACCTTGGTCAAGTCCCCAATGAAAAACTGAGCTTGTTGGATAAATTTAGTCTGCCACAGATCTACCTATCCCATAGGAATGAATGGTAATTAAATTAGGAGACAAACCATGTAGGATGCCTTGAGGTCTCAGAGATGAGATATAAATGCTATGAATGAATTAAAAAATGAAACTAGTATTTTAAATAGTTTACTCAGAGTATAATCATAGATAGATAGATGGATGGATGGATGGATGGATGGATGGATGGATGGATGGATGGATGGATGGATGGATGGATGGATAGATTGATTCAGAGAAGATAAGGAGAACTGAGAACATGTTGACTTGCCCAAGGCCATCCAATTAGTGAACCCAGATTTCCCAAGGTGGATCCAGACTAAACAGCATTTTACCATATTGGTTGCAAAGAGTTGTTTATACCAAAATGTGATATTTTTGCAGAGAATAGAAACATCTGTTAAATGGAATTTCCCAAAGTTCCATTTTTGTTCTTTTATGTGGAGGTGGGGGAACAAGTGCCAGTTTATCTGTAATTTGTTGAAATCACACTTTTTAGTTAAGTTGACAGGGTTATCATTATCATTTGACTTTTAAAGTGCATTGTGCTAAGAAGATATAGCATCTGTTTATATGAAGTTTTCTTTTCTTTCTTTTGGTTTGACTCATTGTTGCTAATCCTTTTTATATGGTACAATAATCTAAGTGACAGAAAGAAAAATCTTGTAACTAATTTTATCTAAATAATGTGCTTTCATAGAATGTACCTTCTGGGAGAAGCATCCAATTACTCTGCCATTAGTATTATAAGGAAAGAATCAACCAAACCTCCTATACTTTGTAAGCAAGGAATATAAAATGCACCAATTCTGTACTATGCCCTGTCATTATACTGACAATTTGACTTCTAGAGTGCAGATAGTCCAAAACGTTTAAGGGTTGAAAATCTTAATTAAAATGCATATTTGTTAATAATAATTCAAAGTGATAACATACACATCTTAAAGAGTTTTTAAAAATAAATCTAGTCTATTCTTAAGGATCACGACCAAAATATAAAGTCATTATTGGTAAGAGAAAGATTTTCTTTCTTGATTTTTTTATTTCAAAATAAAATCACTTTTGTATTGATTCCATAAGCTCATTTGGGAGTGTACCCATTTAGTATAATTGCTGAGGATAATTAGTGTATTTATTCTTTCTGCATGGTTTATGTACACGTAATGAGTAATAGCCTTAAGAGTGGGAGATATAACTTGATTCTATATATGTTTATTCAGACATTCAGCTATTTTGGGTTAAAAGTCAAGTAGTTTATGGATAAGTCAACACTTGTGTATTGCCTTCTATTTATATATAGCAGAGTTTAGGCCTTAAAATATTTGTCACAGTATTTTATAAGGAGCTTCCATTATCAGAAGACAGGACATTTTCTAATACGTAATAACTACCGGATTGCAAATCCTCCAATTTTAGGATTTAGGACAATCTTACAATATTAGCAGTTTAACAAAAAGAACTTTAACTGGATTTGTTTTCTCACTTCAGGGAGTGGAGCATTTTCCTCAAATTTCTGACTCACTTAGAGAATAGGTAGTTTTATCTTATTTTTCTTTTATGTTCTAGGTGTTCAGCCTAATCATCTTCTCTCCCTGAGCCTCTCCCTGCATACAATTCAACCTAACAGCAGCACGTCTAAGGCTACATTCAGTTGGTCAGTTTAATCAGTTCCAGCTTTCATCACTTCTTCCTTAACCACTGTCCCTTTCCCCTTCCCTTGTCTGCTTTCTATCTGCCCCTATCTCTAGTTCTTTCCAGTTTTTTCTTATATTGACATTCTTCTCTGGTTTTAATTTAAACTTTCTTCCTCTCTTCTGCTTTGATACTATTATTTGCTGTCATAGTTGTCACTATTTTAACAACAGCACAAAACAAGCATATATGCAGCCTCCTGGAGCCATTTTGAGCAAACTTTTATATATATAATATCTTAGGATACTTGCTTTTCTCGATTTCTGAAAAAACTAACAAGTTGAGATTATAACTTTTTAAGAGGAACTGACATTCTGAGAGATCTAAAAAACATTGGTCAACACCATTAAATGGAAAAGTAGCAACAAGAACTTCAGAACTAAAACTCATCCCCAAAACAAAAATATATAGATTATCAATCAGGTAAATTGTGCAGGAAGAAAGGTAGATAGCCTTGCAAAATATTGAATTGCTACTTAGACAAAGCAAGCTGTAGCAGTTTTTAAATCCTGGGAAAGCAAGATATCTGGCAGCAAGCTGCTCAAGTAAATGCCTCCATGATTTACTGGGATATAAGAAAAAGGGGAAGTAAGACTCAAAGTATAGTTCTAGTCTTTGTGTGGAGTTGATTTTCTGGTCTGGTCTACCTAGTGGGTCTGACAGATTGTTTTTTTGAATGTGATATACGGATTCATTTGATGTGCTATCAACATTATAATCTTTTTGACATTCCTGTTTTTTGTTTAAAGCCTTTCATAATCCATGATGTCAACTTGTTTTTGAAACAGTAGATTAGGACGATGTACAGTTAATTTCCTCTGTTGAAGAATTAGCAGATGAAGGGAGCAATTTGTCTTCTTGAAGATCTATTATATACTTCATGCAGAAGCTTGGGGGAAATTGATAGAGGATAAGGAGGCTCAGGCTGAGAAGGGAAGATCCAGTGTAAGATGTTAAATTTTGCATTTAGTAACAATTAAGGTAAAGATAAATGCCAATGGGATTTAAGCCACTCATCAAATTTTGTTGCTATTAAAATAATAGAATTAAATGTAACAAATGCAAAGTCCTCTAGAGAACAGAAATCAAATGCTGAGGTACAGAATGGCTTCAGAACTCTATTTGTAGAAAAGGTTGTGACATCATAATTGAATAGAAACTAAATATAAGACAGCAAGTGACTGGGTTCCAAAAAGCTACATAAAAAGTATAGTTTTCAAATAATATGAAGTATTACTTCCATTCAGTTTTGACCTTGAATACTGTGTCCAAATGGGATTCGGACAAAGTGGAACTGGTTCAGAGAATGGCAAGAATAATAACCAGAAGACTAGAAACCAAGTCATAAAAAGAAAGACGGAAAGAACAATGAGTTTAGTTTTGTGAAAAGAAGACAGAGGACAGGGGTATCTCAGGGGCAAATGGCAAAAAAAGTCAAAATGGTAGTCATGACTGCACCGACAAAAACCTTTTACATGCACTTAAAAATCAACTGGGCTGCTCTGCTGTGGTTTGGATGTTTTGATCCTCCTGTAAATACCATAGCAATAGAACTTAGCAATAGCACTTAGACTTATATACCGCTTCATAGTGCTTTACAGCCCTCTCTAAGCGGTTTACAGAGTTCAGCATATTGCCCCCAACAATCTGAGTCCTCATTTTACCGACCTCGGAAGGATGGAAGGCTGAGTCAACCTTGAGCCAGTGAGATTTGAACAGCTAAACTGCTGAACTGCAGTGCTGCACTTTAACCACTGCGCCACCTCGGCTCTCCATGACGCAGAGGTGTGCTGCTACGGGTTCGCACCGGTTCTCTGGAACCGGATGTTAATTTTCTGAGCAGTTCGGAGAATCGGTTGTTGGAAGAAATCTTTTCCCACTTTACAGGGCTAATCCTGCAAGGGAGGCAGGAAGGAAACATTCTGGTATGCCTGTATTTCTAGCCTAATCCTTATCTTAATTGCCCTGCTGCTTTAAGTGTTTTCAGAAACTGCCTCTGGGTTAAGCTTGTTACATTGTAAGCCTTACACCCAGACTTTCTGTCTGTAGACTGAGCTTCTCCGGAGTTTCACCCCACCCCAGGAGTTTTTTGTGGTACTTTTATTCCTGGGACTTGACTTTCTTGAAGATTGTTAAAGGGTTGTTTTAAGCTTTTTTGAGTATTTATTTATTTATTTATTTCTATTTGTATGCCGCCCAACTCCCAGGGGACTCCAACACTGCTGGAACAGCTATTTACAGAAGGGTTGGCATAGCCATAGAAGAAATGGCTGAGAGGCAGGATGCAAGCTTGGCATTCTGTCTGACTTTTTTACTGCCTTTCTGGGGGCATGTGATCTTTCCTTAAATCTGGATGATTACCTAATGATATCTTGTGAGGTGAGTGAGACCAGCTGGTATCTTTAAGTGGTGCAAATGGATCTAATGATTGCTTCTCCTGGGTGGGAAACTGTGCTTTGTCAATTCACTGAGCACAGGAATCTCTTGTCTATGGGGATTCTTCAGTCATCCAGGTCATGGTTGTCCCAAAGGTGCTTTTTTCAAGAGGCAATAGGACTTTCTTGGTTTCCAGAAAGTCCAGTTGCCTCTTGGAAAAGCACCTTTGGGACAGGAGTCTCTTGCATTGCTTCGGAGTGGTCAAGGCACATTATTGCTCACTGATAATAAGTGGATCCTCCTTCCAATTTGTTTTAGTTTTCTCTCATGATAATATGGCATGGCACCAATTGTAGAAAGTTAGCACCCACCCGTTTCCTAGAAGAATGAAATATTTTGAGAAATATTAAAAAGGAAGAATATATTTTCCTGAATGAGAAATGGAGAAACATGTTTACTTAGAGGGAGAAAGCAGCCCCCACCTTCCTTAATAGCCCACAGAAGATGTCAGCACTTAAGAGATAAAGAGATAGATAGCTATATTCATAGGCAAAAATTCCCTGCAGCAAGGTCTGAACAAAGGCAGAATGGGATTAGCCCTCACTCAAGATGTTAATTTGTTGAAAATATACAAATCTGGGAATACTTATATGAAGGACTGTGAAAATATTTACTGGATTATACCTAACTACCCCATGACTACTGGAGACTCAAATATGAAAACAAGGAAGTTATTTAATTAAAGGAACCCCTGAATGTTATGCTAGAAGATTGAACTTGTAAAGAGGACGTAAAGAGGCTCTTGATAACCTCTGGGACTATTTAAATGGAACTGATTGTTTACTTATGGGATATAAAGAACTGTGATTAGTGTACTCCTTGAAGGGCAATTTTGTTGTTGTTAGTTGCGAAGTGATGTCAGGACTGAATAAATGGTTCTTGGACTACTGGACAAAAGTTGAGCTTTTAAAAACAAAATAAGATACTTTATAAGGAAGAAATGAGTGGAACCTTGAAGGAGATGGTGTTACTTTTTCAAAGCACAAAAGACATCATGGAGAAAGGATTTAAGGAGGCTATGGAAAAAATGGAAAATACTATACGAGGGATGATGAGTAAAGACCAAGATGCCTCCTCCAGGAAAAGGAGAAGCCAACAGAAGAAATGGAGGAAAAGAATGAACTGAAACAACGGCGAAGAAAAGAAGAAAACAAGGAGGAGATAATAATGAAAACAACAGTGATTGATGAATTAAACCAGGGGGAAAATTGAAAAGAGAATTGGAGATACAGGAAGATACTTTTGAAAGGGAGATAGGGGCTTAGGCAGAAATTTTGGAAACTAGGCAGTGGAAGAGGGTAGAGATAGGAGAAATATTTAGATTGAGTAGTAAAGAAGTAGATGCAGACAGAGATAAAGATCCAAGAAAGGAATATGGAAGGCAAGTAAAAAAAAAGCATAGCAACTAAAGTACTGAAGCAGACAAGAGACGATGGATAGATGATTTTTCTTTTTTGTTGTTGTTCTGATTTGCTTCTCTCTCTCTCTCTCTCTCTCTCTCTCTCTCTTTTCCTTTTTTAGGTAGGTGACATGATTAGAAGTTAGGTAGAATGGAAGGAAAATGTCTTTTAAATAACAGGGTGATATAATTAAAAGTTAGAATAAGAGATAGAAATAAGAAAGGATGAATATTAGTGTATACTCTTTTAGATAATAAAATAAAAGCAATAATGAGAAAATATGGAATAATTAATGATATACTATAACTTAATATAAATGTGTAGTATTATTATTAGTAATGTATAAGTTGGTTGAATGTAATAATTATGATTAATTCTACTAGTCTTATTTGTATTAGAATGTATGACACCCAGGTGCCACACTGTTCACGCATTGATACAGATGTGTAAAACAAAAGAAAAAACTTGAAACAAACAAAAAAAGGATGTTAATTTGTCTCTTAAGCTCGGCATTTTGTAGCCCAAATATGCCAACCCACTTTCTGGAGAGCTTAAATGACCTCTCTGCTAAAGGGTTTCACTTTATGAGCAAGAGTAACTTGGCTGCTGATAGTTATCCTTGTATTTTAACTATTTTAATTCCTCAATGTGCTCTGGCAACCTGCCTAATTTGTAACTCCGGGTTGCAGGTATTGCTGAGGAAAAGGAAGGTATTCAAACAGAATGGTTTAGGTTTCCATGACAGCTGTGACTCATTGATCTTCAGTGTGTATTCCCCCATTTCTAATCTAATGACTGGTATTTAGGGCAGCTTTTTGCAAGCAAAGAAGCAAAAAGGGCAGCTTTTTGCAAGCAAAGAAGCAAAGAACTGTTGACTTACAACAGTTAATTTAGTGACCATTCAAAGTTACAAGGACACTGAAAAAAGTGACTTATGACCGTTTTTCACACTTACAACCGTTGCAGCATCCTGTCATGAGAGGGCGGGCAAGCGAAGCGCCCCTCGATGCAAGTGATATCGAGTTGGCCACACCCACCCAGCCAGTCATTAGGGCAGAGAACCGGTTGTTAAAAAATTTGCAGCCCACCACTGCCCTGACGGAAGTGGAAGAGCATCTTTCAAATAATCTGATAGTCATCTATCTGAGACTTTCTCACCTGTGTTTAGATTGCTATACATGTATGTTGTGAGGTATTGGGACTAGTAACCTAAAAGGCCCCTTTCTATTGTTTTACTATTTTTCCTTAAATCCTGTACATGTTTTAGTACATCTACTTTAATTATAGCCAAGCCTGCTTTTGAAAAAATAACAGTTAATACTGTTGGTATAGTATAGTATAAATAATACTATATTAGATTGTTAGTTTTAAGTAAGTCAAAGACCAACTGTCAATATGCATTACAGTCATTCTTCGTTTAGTGACTACCTTGTAAGTCACAAATATAATTGTAATACCAGTAGTAATAATAAATCATTTTCTGATCAATGCACACATTTACAACTAAATTTTATGTTCTTGACAATAAAAGTCTTCAAGGTGAAACAGTTTAAGATCTGGTCAGTTTCAAGATGCAGCCTCAGCTGGCAGGAAGATTCTAATCAACTACCGTATTTTTTGAAGTATAAGACGCACCTTTTTACCCCCAAAAAGAGGGTGAAAACTTGGGTGCGACTTATACACTGAATGTTGCCCCAGCCAGCCAGCCACCCCCACCCTTTGGCCTCTGCCTTCCAGCAATTTACCTCCTTGCAGCAAACAGGGAAGAGCCTGTTAAGCCAAGCAAATCATTAGCAGCTTCCTGACCCTCAGCTGATTTGCCACGTGCTAAAATGAAACTGAAACTAGCTGCAAAGAGGCAAATAGTTGGGAGAGAGAGGCAGATTTTTATTTTCTGCTGAACTGGATGCAAGGGGGTAAGTGAATAAACTATAAATGTCTGTAGAATGTTCAAATTATTAGACTTATTTTTTAAAGACTGCTTTATTATTGTTCTAGACAACTTAACAAAATGAAGAAGCTTTTTAAAATAAATGCTTGACCTGAAGAGGCCCAGTGCTATTGTATCTTCTTTTAAATAATAGAGAATAATGTATACTTCCAGAAATTTTAATTAATTTTAACAGCTCTGTACAAATATAGTCTGAAATGTAACAGTGTCCTGTTTAGTATTAAGATAAAGCAGCTGAGTTAAATCCTGACTTACCGGTAGTCATGTTTGGAGTAGATCTATTTAAATAATTGAGAGGAGTTAGTGTGATTACATTTAAGAAAACTTTCTGGCATTAATATGCTGCCATAATGTACATTTCTCCAATTCTTTGCTATTTCTATGGGTCAGGCACACATGCAGAGAAATACACAGCAAACTGTATATCATCTGTGCTGTTTGCTGTTTGTTGTTTGGCAAGTTGCTGGGAGGCATAGGCCTTTTTTCTTGTTTTCCTCCCCCAAAACTAAGGTGTGTCTTATACTCCAAAAAATACGGTAATTAAGGTCACAGATGTTAGCTCTTTTTAGGATAGCCTTCTACCATGGAGAAAAGCAGCTCAAGAAGAGATAGCTTGTTTAGGCGACCTCTCTACTCTGTGAGGGGGCAAAACAATTAAAAAGGCATAGGACATTCAATGAGAGAACTTTATCTTAGTCTGCAGCAACCCACGATCTTTGCAGTGTCTTTCTCCAAGTCACATGTTTGGCTAGTAACCATTTTGCTTCCAATTGTAGGAATGTGGAGATCTCCTAGTCCAACCCGCTGCTCAAGCAGGAGACCCTATACCATTTTAGACAGGTGGCTGTCCAGTCTTTTCTTAAAACCCCCCAATGATGAAGCACCTACAACTTCCGAAGGCAAGCTGTTCCACTGATTAATTGTTCACTGTTAGGAAGTCTTTCCTTAATTCCAGGTTGCTTCTCTCCTTGATTAGTTTCCATCCATTGTTTCTTGTCTTGACTTCTGATGCTTTGGAAAATAAGTTGACCCTCTCTTCATTGTGGCCCCTCAAATGCTGGAATACTGCTATCATGTCATCCTTAGTTCTTCTTTTCCCTAGACTAGCCATACCAAATGCCTGCAATCGTTCTTCATATGTTTTTGTCTCCAGGCCTTTAATCATCTTAGTTGCTCCCATTCCATCAAAACTAACCAAGGCAATTCTGTAGCAAAGAGGTTATTAATTCTACACTCTGAGCATTATAGTATGAGCAGCACAACAAGACATGCATGACAGATTTAGTTTCCCCATTGGGTAGGGTTTTAATCAATGTTGTATAGGGATGTTGTTATATCTCCTTTCACTAGGTCAGATGGGAATACACTGAAGCAGGGAGAAATGGGGCATGTGTGGGTGTTTGATAACAGTTAGCTGGAATGAAAGATCTTCAAATTTCATAGCTACACAATAAGGAGAGATTTTACCACTATCATTCTGGAGATCAGTGCCAAAGACACATTGCTTCTGTTAGAAAATTTCTCTCACATGTCCAAGTGGGATTAAATATTGGTCTGGATGATCCCAGTATCTGGGGTTTTGTTCAGTGCTTTTTCTCCATAGTGACTGCAAACTATACAAGGAGGTGAAGAAGGCCAAATTCCTCTTGCTGAAGGTGAGCTTTGATCAGAATTCGAAGTGGAAAAGCTTCACCTGAGCCTTTAAAGCAGCGGTTCTTAACCTTTTTTAGTGGTCCGCACCCCCTTGAATCTGAAAATAAGCTCTTGCACCCCCTTTAAAAATGTGTGTATATTTTTTATTTCAGAAAAAACATTTACTGCATAAACAAATGTTGTGTTTATTTACATATATTACTATATAACATTATTATATTATATTAATATTAATATAATATAATATTATAATATAATATAATATAATATAATATAATATAATATAATATAATATAATATAATATAATAATATTATAATATAATATAATATAATAATATAATATAATATAATAATATAATATAATATAATATAATATAATATAATATAATATAATATAATATAATATAATATAATATAATATAATATAATATAATATAATATAATATAATTTATAATATAATATAATATAATATAATATAATAATATTATAATATAATATAATAAAAATACAATACAATACAATACAATATAATATAATATAATATAATATAATATAATATAATATAATATATAAATATATTATATTATATATATTATATTATATTACTATATAACATAAAAACACGGTCGCCTCGTTCATATTTTTTTAAAATTTTTGAAATTTCTCTCGCACCCCTGGAAATGCTCTATCGCACCCTCGGGTGCACGCACCCCAGGTTAAGAACCACTGCTTTAAAGGAACTAATCTAGTTTGTAAGCAAAATAAAATGTTGGACACACTCTGAAGAACTGAGCAAAGCTTTAAAACATTTGAATTTGACCATTTTAAGGAGTCTTGAATCTTTGTAAATGCAGTTTCATGAACCCACAGCAGAAGGCTAATCACCTTAGCTTTTAAAATGTGCATAGCTATGAGCTTATGATTGCTGCCAGCAAAATGCAGAATTTTGTTGGCAGTCCTAGGGGCCCAATAAGTGACATTTCTTATTTGTTTCTTCCAAGCAGCAGAAAAATGAAAAATAATTCTCAGATATTTTAAAGCCTTGATTTATTTTATGTTGATCTAATTTATTGCCACATGATAATTACAGCTACTAAGCCTTTTAGTAAAAATTGCTACTTTTGTCTTGAAAGGATTGATGCAGAATTTTACCACTTTATTAGACCAAGGCAAAGATTTGGAGGCTCCACCATCAGCCTATTTGCTTGGTGGAAAGATTGGATACATGACATAAAGAAAAATTGAAATGGGAATGCTTGCTGGCTTAGGGGGATGAAATTCATTATTTTTCATTATTTTTAATAGCTTGAGTTAAAGAGTTAATGTAAATGTTGAAAATAAGGAATGTTACGAATTGTTGCAGAGAGCTGAGGCAGACAGGACTTGGACTGAAATATTATTATGCAGTTTCGTAATTTAAAGTATTGCACTTTGACTGATACAGAACACTTCACTTCTACCCAAAACCTATCTTTGAGAATTGAATCAAATGCCACTTTTAGGCTAATAAAGGCAACAATATTTTGATTATTTCAAAAAAATTATATGCCTGTCATTCTCCTTAATAGCTTTGGGTGGCTTACGAAGAACAATAAAACAATAAAATGTAACTGATACAAACTGTAAAAGGTAAGCATTAGTATTAAAAGGCCAATGAAAATAAATATGTTTTGAACTTCCCCATAAATTGTATTAAGGATGGCTGCTGCTTCAATTCCAGTAGCAATTTATACCATAAAATCCAAGCTGCCGCAGAGAAATATGCAGTGATCGGTGATGTCAATAGATCCATTAAAACATTAATGACTTAAGAATCCAAGGAGACGAATAGAATAGAATAGAATAGAATAGAATAGAATAGAATAGAATAGAATAGAATAGAATAGAATAGAATAACAGAGTTGGAAGGGACCTTGGAGGTCTTCTAGTCCAATCCCCTGCTTAGGCAAGAAACCCTACACCACTTCAGACAAATGGTTATCCAACATCTTCTTAAAAACTTCCAGTGTTGGAGCATTCACAACTTCTCGAGGCAAGCTGTTCCACAGAATAATTGTTCTAACGGTCAGGAAATTTCTCCTTAGTTCTAAGTTCCTTTTCTCCTTGATTAGTTTCCCCTCATTGCTTCTTCTTCTACCCTCAGGTGCTTTGGAGAATAGCTTCATTCCCTTTTGTTTGTGGCAACCCCTAAGATATTGGAACACTGCTATCATGTCTCCCTTAGTCCTTCTTTTCATTAAACTAGACATACCTAGTTCCTGCAACCGTTCTTCATATGTTTTAGCCTCCAGTTCCCTAATCATCTTTGTTGCTCTTCTCTGCACTCTTTCTAGAATCTCAACATCCTTTTTGCATCGTGGCGACCAAAGCTGAAGGCAGTATTCCAAGTGTGGCCTTACCAAGGTATTATAAAGTGGTATTAACACTTAGCAATAGCACTTAGACGTATATACCGCTTCATAGTGCTTTACAGCCCTCTCTAAGCGGTTTACAGAGTTCAGCATATTGCCCCCAACAATCTGGGTCCTCATTTTACTGACCTCAGAAGGATGGAAGGCTGAGTCAACCTTGAGCCGGTGAGATTTGAACAGCTGAACTGCTCAACTGCAGTGCTGCACTTTAACCACTGCGTCACCTCGGCTCTTGCTTTTCACGTGATCTTGATTCTATCCCTCTGTTAATGCAGCCTAGAATTGTGTTGGCTTTTTTGGCAGCTGCTGCACACTGCTGGCTCATATTTAAATGGTTGTCCACTAGGACTCCAAGATCCCTCTCACAGTTACTACTGTTGAGCAACGTACCACATATACTGTACCTGTGCATTTTGTTTTTCTTGCCTAAATGTAGCACCTTACTTTTTTTACCATTGAATTTCATTTTGTTTGATAGCGCCCAATGTTCAAGTCTGTCAAGATCCTTCTGTATCTTGAGCCTATCTTCTGGAGAGTTGGCTATTCCTGCCAGTTTGGTGTCATCTGCAAATTTGATGAGTTCCCCATCTATCCCCTCATCCAAGTCATTGATGAAGATGTTGAAGAGTACTGGGCCTAAAACAGAGCCTTGGGGTACTCCACTGCATACTTCCCTCCATGTAGATGCAGTTCCATTGAGCACTACACTGTTCAGGAGTAGAAAGTCCTGTACATAGCTTAGACCTAAAGCTTAGACCTGTGCAAGGCTTTATGTATCACTTCAACTTTACTTGGACTTTAATTAGCTTTGGAAACCAATGAAATTGATTCAACATTTAATTAATGAGGGATGTTATGATTTTTTAAAAGCAGTTTTACTTGCAAAAGAATAATCTGAGTACAATGGCAGCATAGAATTGTTAGAAATATTTATACTGTAAGTGAAACTAAGGTACAGGAGGGCTTTTTTCACCACCACCCCAGACTTAATAATTGTGGGGTAAGAAAAATTTAAAAAGTCTGGATAGTGGACATTGCTATGGCTGGAGATAATAGAAAAGAAAGAACAAAATATATATTTAACAAAATATAAAGACTTGCAAATAGAATTAGAATGATTGAAAGAAAGCAAAGATAGCACCAATAGCAAAGGCTCTTCTGATGCAATTCCAAAACTTGTGGAGCATCACCTGAACATTACCAGCATTGACAAAATCACTACCAGTCAATTGCAAAAGGCAACTTTACTTGGAACGATTTACATCCTGTGATGATACATTGAATATTAAACATTATTATCTGCTTATCTTTGGTCCTTGGAAATGACTCAAAGCTAGAAAAAAATGTCAAGTACAGTCTAAATATCTGGCTTATTATGTGACCAGCAATAATTTATTAAACTTGTATGCTACCCAACTCTCAAGGATTCTGGGTGACTCAGGACAGCATATTAAATAGGCAATATGGGATATTAAATTGAACCAAGGAGAAAGTTCTTTGATACAGTATGCAAGTTGGATTTCACAAATACCTTGCAAAAATGAATATTCCATTCACCATCTAGCTTGCAGTATGTATGGGTTATGGCAGGATTCTTTCAATATCAAATGTTGAGTGTTTGATTTTTGGCTTTCTTCTATCAAATCCCAGCAACACTACAAAATTGACTTGAAATACCACATTTTTGAAAAATTCTTTCTGTGTCCCCCCCCCAAAGGCTGAGATATAATTTTGAAATACCAATGCCAACAAAAGGCCAGAAGGGAAAAAGAATCTGAATCTGATTAAGACAGGTTTGACTCTGCCAGAAGGGAAAATGTCCCTAGCCAGTGTGTGCCTTCAAGCTTGCACCTCTGAAGACATCATCCTTGTTTCCAGAGATATGGGTGCATTCAAAATACATCTAGAAAACTGGAAGATGTCTCTCAAAATAAGCTAAATTGTTCCATGATAGTGAATATGTATTCTTGAAAGCCACATAGCATATGGCTGATTAATTTTCCTTTTAAAGTTCATACAAACATTGATATACAGTTGTCCTCTCTATTATACAAAACATATTACCGTGTTTTCCCGAAAATAAGACAGGGTCTTAATTTCTTTTGACCCCTGAAATATTGCCGTGGCCTTATTATCAGGGGGTGGGGGCAGGGGATGGGCCGGGCCGTGAGACGCACATCTTACCGGAGTCTGGCAGCTCCGTTGCGTCTCTCGGCCGGTCTGTGCAGGGAAACACCTTGCACAGTAAATAAAAACTTCTCGCGAGTGTGAGCAAACTTCTCACACTTGTGAGAAATTTTTCTTTACTGTGTAAGGTGTTTCCCTGCACAGACCGGCTGAGAGACGCAACGGAGCTGCCAGACTCCAGTAAGATGTGCGTCTCATGGTGGGGCGCAATTTTGGGGTGGCATGGCGGGCGAGGGATGGGGCGTGCCAGGCCACGAGATGTGCAAGACATAAACCCCGGCTGGAAGCCATTGGAAGCGGAGAAGAGGCTGGTCAGGCCAGCCGCCTGCTGCCAGTTCTTCTGGCAGCCGGGGCAGAGAGGCGGTGAAAGGAGCTCCAGCCACGCATGGACCTGGAACCATATAGTGGGAAGCGCACTCCCAGAGCGGCCAGTGCCAGAAGACTCTCTGTCCCGGCTCCTGGAAGACTCGGCAGCTGGCCCAACCAGCCTCTTACCGCTCAGTCAGTGAGTGGCACTCTTCCTGGCCAGAGGGGGGGTTGTCCGCTGGGTGGGTACTACGTGGCAAGAGGTGCCAGGTGGTTGCTCTCTTGCGAGTGGGGCAGGAGTTTGCAGGCAAGGGGGATGGATGGATGGGAGGTGGGCGAGCACCAAGAACACTGGGGAGAGATAGAACAGAGAGGCAGCTCCGGATCAGCTGAGCTGATCTGTGGGTCGCGATTAAGAGGCCCAGCTGCCATTAGCTGACCGGGAAGGGAACGGCTTCCTCCTGTGCTGGCCACGCCTACCCCTTCACTAGGGCTTATTTTCAGGGGAGGGCATATATTTACGCCTACCCCAAATATCAGGCTTGGCCTTATTTTCAGGACATGTCGTATTTTCGGGGAAACACGGTAGGATACACATAAGAAAGTGGCATGGTGGCCTAGAGATGAAGCCTCTCGCCTTCCACTCGGAAGGTTCAGAGTTCAATCCTAGGCAGCGGCAGATGTTTCTCTATCAGGGCACAAAGAGAAAATATATGCTGCAACCTCCATGTAAGCGTCAGGAAGGGCGTCCGGCCAGTAAATCCTCAGCTCCAATCAGTTGCCCCTATTCTACTCCGAAACAAGAAATTAAAGAGTCGTAAAAAGAAAAAATATAGGATGCACACAATACATTTCTATGCCTTTCCATCCATTGGTTTAATTTGTTCCTTCCAGGCTACTAAAATCTAGAAGATAACCAAATAACTTGGTGTACTTGGCGTAGGTATCCACAGCATGCTGGGTTCTTCTGGAAAAACTATGCCATTATTGTTAAACTAAGCATGTTTAATTTACTTCCTTGCAGTATGTTATCAATTTATTTTTGCAGACCCCTGTAAGTAAGTACATAAGGAAGCAAATAAATAAATAAACAAATAAACAAATAAATAAATATTGTGTTTTTATTTCTATAGTATTGGGAATCTGATTAAACTTTATTCAGAAAATGTTTGATGAAGATTCTCAATCATCCAGGTAAAGTCTGAAGGTTAAATCACAGAAACTGGACATATTTTTATTTTAAAAACAATTGATTCCCCCCCCCCAAAAGTGCAATTTTTCAAGTCAGGTTTTTTAGTGTTGCTGGATTTATTCAGAAAAGCATAATTGAAAGCCTCCAATACAGTAGGAATAAAAATCAGCATATATCTTACATATTTTGAAGGCTGGCACAGTTTCTGCTGATCGTGCAAGTTTGTCACCTAATTTCTTTCTCAATGTTGATGCCAAGATTTTGACAGTGCCCCTAGCACATAATCTAGAGAAAATATTACCTTTGTGACTCCATCCTGTGCAATCTGGTTTTATAAAGAGGAAAAAGTCTTGGATGATGTGAGGTTAGTAACTGCCATTTTATTTTATGTTTATTTTATCATTTCTTTATTAAACTTGTTTGCTGCCCATCTCACCACGAGGTGACTCTGGGTGGCTTACAACATTAAAGGCAATAAAATCATTAAAATACGTATGACTAATCACAATAAAAATACAGATTATGACTAAAAGATGGGGAGAGAGCAGAATGTATGGGGGGAGAGACAAGATCTGCTATAGATCCATCCACTATGTGATACATCCCCATTGGGACCCCAAGCCAACTGGCAGAGCCAGATCTTCAGGCCCTTACAGAAGGTCAGGAGAATGGGAGCCAATCTCAACTCAGTGGGCAAGATGTTCCAAAACCTGCCCAGCCACTGCATGCTGCACTGGTTGTAGCTTCTGAATGCCCTTCAAGGTAGCCCCATGTAGAATGCACTGTAATAGTCCAGACTGACGGAGCAAAGGAACTCCTGATCCAGAAGAGGCTGCAACTGGTGCACAACCCAAAGTTGTGCAAAAGCTCTCTTAAGCCAAAACTGTCGCCTGCTCTTCAAGTAGGTGCTGTGAGTCCAGGAGAACCCCAAGTTGCAGACCAGGTTTGTCTGGGGTAGTGCCACCCAATTCAGAATTAAGGATGTTAAATGAATATATATTCAGAAAAACGGGAATCAACAGAAGTGATTTCGTGGAAAGAGCCTTTCATATAGTACAGTTCAAATTCATGGAGAAAGTTTTGGCTGAATATGGATTTGTTTATTAATTGGATTAAAATGTGCTATTCATATTCTCTTGTCAGCCTTTGTACAAATGGAATTATTTACACATTTATCAAGATGTCTTACTGAAGATTTCTTTATTTCATCTTATGTTTAATACAGGAACAGTCAGAGAATCAAAAGGCATTGTGGACATAAAATTCAGGTGGTGCTGAATTTAACTTGTCTTTGTATGCTGAAATACAGGTAGTCCCCGACTTACAACCACAATTGAGCCCAAAATTTCTGTTGTTAAGTGAGACATTTGTTAAGTGAGTTTTGCCCCATTTTATGACCTTTCTTGCCACAGTTGTTAAGTGAATCACTGCAGTTGATAAGTTAGTAACCTGGTTGTTAAGTAATCTGGCCTCCCCATTGACTTTGCTTATTAGAAGGTCACAAAAAGTGATCACATGACCCTGGGACACAGCAACGGTCATAAGTATGAACCAGTTGCCAAGCGGCTGGATTTTGATCACATGATCATGGGGATGCTACAAAGATTGTTATTGTGAAAAATAGCAATAGCAATAGCAATAGCACTTAGACTTATATACCGCTTCATAGTGCTTTACAGCCCTCTCTAAGCGGTTTACAGAGTTCAGCATATCGCCCCCAACAATCTGGGTCCTCATTTTACCGACCTTGGAAGGATGGAAGGCTGAGTCAACCGGTGAGATTTGAACAGCTGAACTGCAGCTAGCAGTCAGCTGAAGTAGCCTGCAGTGCTGCACTCTAATGATTGTAAGTCACTTTTTTCAGTGCCGTTGTAACTTTGAACGGTCACTAAATGAACTGTTGTAAGTCGAGGACTACCTGTATAATGACATATAAATAATTATGAATATTCTGTGCCAAAATATATTGATAAAATACCACTTTTTGGTAAAATGTTAGGTAACTGCTAATTAGAATAAGCCTCATATGGTTGATAGAGACTCTAATGTATTTATAAGTATCTATACAAATGGAGACTTCATTTGGTATTTGAAATCCTTTAAGTATCTTGGAATATTTATTCAAAAGTAAAGATATAGTAGTAAATATTTCAAAGTGACATTGAATAAATAAGAAGTTAGAACCACCAATTAGCTTATGGCAAAAGATAAAAATGGAAATGAATATTAGTTCAAGATGCTTATATGTACCCAGATGAATTCCCATATTAATATATTTGAAATAATTCTAGCAGATTGACAAATTATTATTTTTTATATTATGGGAAAATTAAAAACCCAGATTTATTTTATCTGAGATGTAAGATTTATATAATCTGAAGATAAACCAATTGTATCTGTTAAATCAGTCACCATGTGATTGTGCTATTGTTAACTTTCTGAACTTTTTGCTTTATTGTTGAACATATGTGAAATGTATACATCTCATACATATATGCATAAGTATATTTTAACTTCTATTTCTCTATGGAATTCAAGCAATGAACTCCCAAAACAGTTATAGACAAAAAAAAAGCTGTTTCATACCTATGACATCAGCCTACGTTAGAGACACGTTAAATGATTTTGGGACAAAAGAAGAATATTCACCTTTGTTCACATTTTAAATTTATACTTTGGGATAAATCCAGTGTGAAACATGTAAGTTTTTTGGGGGGAGAATAAAATATGTAGGATTTTATGGGTTAATTCTGTTAAGACAGATCAGCTAATTACTGATCAAGTTTCTGAGTTGTTGCAAGAGGAATCTGGATCGTCTAAAACTGTCCCACATAGCACTTTATCCACTTTAATGGCAACAGTCCACTAAGTACATTCTGATTTCACAATTTTGTCCAGATGCATTAGCAACATCTAAGCCTTCTAAATTATTCTCGGCACTGAAATGTCTTTTAGGCTATTTCAAATGTGCAACCTTTTTTAAAATGGCAATTAAAAGCACTGTTAGGGTGAATATTAATTATTTGGAATAACTTTGGAATAAATAATGGAAATACACCATATTAAAAATGCATCATTGAGGGCTTTAAAATATATTCAGTACTTTTCTTAGTAAAATGAGATTCATTCAACAAAATGTTCTTTTCCCACATTTATCGGACACTTCAGAGGATGTTGGAAAAGAGTTGGCTGTCACCTTTGTTATATTGGAAGTCAAAATGATGGAGAGAACATGAAATATATATTAGATACAAACTTATCCAACCATCATCCCATTTCGGTTTAATATCCATTTGTTTGTCAATGTGTTGTTACAGAGATCAAGACAGTTTATAGACATGAATATGCTTTCAAATTATATACCCCAATTTTGGAATCAGTTAATATATGAAGGACTGTAATTGTAGTGCAGGCTCAAATTACCGTATTTTTCGGAGTATAAGACGTACCTTTTTGCCCCCCAAAAGAGGGTGGAAACATGCGTTTTATACACCGAATACAGCCATTTTTGGCCTCCCGAAGCCTCGCCCCCGCATCCTATTTTTGTGAAAAATGGGCCATTTTTTGCAAAAATTGGGGCGTTTTTGCCTTCCCCCACCCCCTAGGAGTGCTCTGCAGGCTTCCCAAACCTTCTGCATGCCCTGTTTTTGGAAAAAAACAAGCGAAAAATGAGCCATTTTTTGCAAAAACTGGAGTGTTTTTGCCTTCTAATTACCCCATCTAGCATGACTGGAGGAGGAATTCTGGGAGTTGAAGTCCACTAGTCTTAAAGCTGTCAAATTTGAAGTTTGTAAAAAGTATACATGGTTGTAAAAAGTGTACATGGTTGTAAAAAGTATACATGGTTGTAAAAAGTATTCTGCTACACTGGTATTTTATTAAATAATATATTACTATACCATTTGGTTCAGAATACTTTTTTCCTTGTTTTCCTCCTCTAAAATCTAGGTGCGTCTTATACTCCGAAAAATACGGTATGTAAAGACCTAGGTCTTGGAAAAGGCTCTAATGCAGGGAAAGGAAAGAGCACAAGAGCAGCAACAAGGTAGATATAATGCTCAATTATAGTAGCAATGTTAGAAGACCCGAAAGTCCAGGTTAGAAACAGAACATCATGATGTAGAAAATCTACCTATGTGGTTGCTAAGAATTGAAAACAACTTGACGGCCCATAATCAAGTGCATGTAGAGCATGTGGAACATAGCCCAAAGGTGCTTTTTTAAGAGGCAACTGGACTTTCTTGTTTTTCTTTTTGTTTGAAGACGTTTTGCTTTTCATCAAAGAAGCTTCTTCAGCTCATGTGGGACATAGCAAAACATTTACTCTTTTACAGGGAAAGTGGCATCTCAGATTTAAAACCTTAGATTGATGTCTATTTCTTTGTTAAATGAGTATTCCCCCCCCCTTTGGTTCAGAAATGCAAGATGACACATGTACAATGCTCCTTCCCATTATTTTCTCCAAACAACAACATTGTGCAGTATGCTGATTTGAGAGAAAAAGAGAGAGTAGCCCCCAATTACCTAATGAATCATCACGGCTGAGGTAGACTTGAATCTGGGGCTCTTACTTCAACCCCAGGAGTTGGTCCAATCCCATAATTATTACATCCCACTGGCTTTCTGATTATAAACTACTAATGTATGGCAAGATTCATCAATATTACTTTGTGATTCAAGATTTAACAGTTTTTACAGACATACTTTTTTCATTTTTTCTAGTTTGTTTTTTCATTTGTATTATTTTTTCCTTGTATTTATATATTAAAGCAAACATATTTTAAAAAGAAAATAATTTTAATAAATTATGAACACATTTAATAAAATTTAAAAATAAAATTAAAATATTTTAAAAAGTTATTTACATATGGGACACTATAGACCCTATGTGTTTGAACTAGGACTATAGGGTCCTAGTTTAAGACCTACCACTCATATTTCTTTCCAATATAATCAGACTTTCTCCACTCTTAGCCAAAACCTAACACTAGCCATATTTTCACTGATGACTCTGTTTTTATTGATATTTAAATCCAGAAGGGAACCATTTGTTTATTCATTTAAAACATTTACATGGCCACCCATCTTAAAAACTAAACTCTGGGTAGCTCACAACTAAACCTTCCCCCACTCTGACTTCATACTATTCCAATATGGGAAAAGCCAGTTCTTTCTGTTTTCCAGAAAGTGAAAAGGCACCTGCTGGATCTCAAGAGGGAGGATGTTCCATAGGACAGGGCAGTGGTGAAATCCAAAAAATTTCCCTACAGGTTCTGTGGGCATGGCTTGGTGGGCGTGGCTTGGTCATGTGACTGGGTGGGCATGGCCAACTTGATTGGTCTCACCCTTAGGAAATTTCTCCTTAGTCCAACTCACAATAAAATAGCACAATAAAATAGCACTGTTCCAATATTTAAAATAGAATAGAATAACAGAGTTGGAAAGGACCTTGGAGGTCTTCTAGTCCAACCCCCTGCTTAGGCAGGAAACCCTCACCACTTCAAACAAATGGTTATCCAATCTCTTCTTAAAAACTTCCAGTGTTGGAGCATCTACAATTTCTGGAGGCAAGTTGTTCCACTGATTAATTTGAGGGGCTCCTACAAAAATGAGGGAGTCAATCTATTTTCCAAAGCACCGAAAGGCACAACAAGAAACAATGGATGGAAATTAACCAAAGAGAGAAGCAACCTAGGACTAAGGAGAAATTTCTTAAGGGTGAGACCAATCAACCAATGGAATAGCTTGCCATCACTAGAGGCTTTCAAAAAGACTGAGGGAAGTACACCCCAAAAGGACAGTGCCAGGAACCACTAAAACAATGCAGAAAACTTAAAACAGCCATTCCCCCTTTTTAAAAAAGTCAACCCCAAAGCAAATGCAGCAGCTGAGAGGGAAACTAAGAGCAGCTGCTCAGGCTAATTGAAAGCCTGGGCGTGCTGCCAAAAACCATTAACCCTTCCAACTCTATTATTCTATGTTCTCTATGTTCTAAATTGGGTGCTTCACAGCAGAAGCAATACAGCTGGCTGGACCACACATGCATTAAATTCACGGCCTGTATGATCAAGCTGCATCATTGCCCCAGGAAGAAACAAGTAGCCAACACTGCAGCAGCTATAGAAGGTCTTGGGAAACTCCAGGGAGTATCAGCTGATCACAGAAGTGTTACTTAATACTCTTTATAATGAAAATGTTTGTAATCTTGTCCATCTTCCTGAAGGGAAGAGGTTAATCCCATCCCTAGATGGGTGATTGATGGGTTTCCCTGCCCTAATCCTGTCAGTTTCTGTTGTTTATTGACTTGATTCAGCATGTAATGGCTGCATTCCAGCTGCAACTGTTAAGTGGAGCTATTAACTGAAGGGAGAGAGAGAGAGAGAAAAAACCCCTCTCTTGCATTTTAATTTTAAGCGGTTCTCCGAACTGCCTAAGAAATTTACTAATGGTTCGGGTGAACCGGTGAGAACCGGCTGGATTTCACTTGTGGGGCAGGGGCCCAAAACACCTGTCAGACCCAAAACCCAAGAATGACACATGGTGATACTTCCAAGCTGAGTTCTTTATTGTTTTCAGGCCTATAGACAGAATCTTGCCAGACTAAGCACTCTACTATTTGCATTGATCTATTCTTGAGAACTATTAGGGAGGGAACTGTCTTCACCCTCTTTCTCTCACACAAAATATCTTGACTGAGCTGCCTCTTATTTCTCTGGAATGCATCTCCCCACCCCCTCTTTCCTGGGAATCCAGACTACTACATTCCTTCACATCCTGCAGTCGAGAAAGGACCCTGTCTAGGTCCCACAAAATGGAAACATTTAAGGAATGAGATCTGGATCATGCCTATCCTAGCCAATCTGATGGGAAGAACAGATGTCCTGAGTTCCACAAATAACCTGATCCCATGCTATATAAGACTTTAAAGATGAAGGGGAATAACCATCATTGTAAACTGCCCCTGAAGAAAACTAGGAGCCAATGTAGCTCTCTTTTGCCACCAAGAAAAATATAAAATGTAATGTTTGATTAGCCACAGCTAGGTCATAAGGCTGAAATTTGCTGATGAGTATCCAAGATGTAAGTTCCAAAATGTGGTATACTAGATAAAATGGTATTCCTAATTCAATTAAAAAGGTTTGATTTAAGAATAATTAGTGAGTCAAGCACTAACTCACCATCTCTTTGCATTTCTGATTATAAAGTTTTGAAGTTTTCTGCCTGATTTCAGAAGTTGCTATGTTAATTGTTTCTTTGCAAGATGTTAGCAATCATTTAATTCTTAAATGTGTTTAAAGTGCTTTCTGCCTGCCTACCCTACTATTCTTGGTTTTCACCCTAGCATTGACATTTCCCTTCTGGTCTTAAAGTTTTTAGGAAACATAGGATTAGTAGAGCTATAATTCATTATTGATCTTTTTTTTATTGTTGGTGTCAGACATATTTCAATTTGCCCTAAATTCATAACAAGTCTTATTTCACATTCTTATGATAGCTTTTGTATTTGTTCAAAGATTATAAAACTGGTGTCTTGTATACAATCTGTTCTGAAGCTGTCAGACTGATAAAATGTTGTGCTGTTTTAATGTATAGGGAAGGACGAGCACCCAATTGTCAAAATAATTTGAACCAATCAGCATGTCGTAGGAGGAGCGGTTGCAATCTGAGCTGTGAACAGATAATTCTGAATGAAAACCCTTTCAAACAAAACAAGCTGAATATCAGCTAACCATTTTCAATTAGGTCTGATAATAGGAAGGGGAACAGTCATTTTTGCAGGGATCAGGGAGAAACAACACCACAATGTTCTATTTCTGTTGATTAGGTATTTTAATCCGAACATTATCTGGCAAAGGACTTACGGGGAGTCCTTATGAATTTTTCATGAGCTGCATATGCTGCTGAATGAATTCAGTGAGTGTCACACCATGTAGCTTGCAGACAACCCACATCCACAAGGAGGCTACCGAAACAGAAAGCACTTTGGTGCATTTTCAGAGGCAAAGCCAAGCCTGATAAAGCTCTTTTCTGACAGGATTGATTTATCCATTCTTCGATTATGCTGCCATTTCTTTGGGCAGCCTTTTCATTCAGATCTACATGCGATGAATGATCAGCACAGAGCTTGTCGATTTATCAGCATTTGAATCCCCAGCAATGTCTTTGGGCTGTGCTATTGTTGTGTTTTCTGTATGGTGAGAGCTAACACAATCTCCAAGCTATGACAGCAAAAGATTCTTCTAGGGAACATGCTGCTCCGGAGACCGATATTTATATAAAGACTTTCAAAGAACAAATGCATTTAGAACTTGAGCTGCCCAGAGTGTCCGGGAACAGAACCACTTCTCCGAAAATATCCCCCCGCAGTTCCCCAAGGAACTCTCCATGCTTTTTCAGAAAGTTGCTGGTGAATAAAAGCATCCGTCAACGTCGACGTTTCACAGTGGCACATACATGGTAAGATGACTTTGGTATTGATATTTATTCAGCAGGGGACATGTGGCTTTTTCTTTTACACTTTAAGAAAAAATAAATTCTGTCCCTCTTACAGAGCCAGCTGCAGTAATAAAAGAATGTATAATTGGATCATTTGTGCAGCTCCTGTCCATATATAAACAAATACTATATTTATGAATTCTGATTAATCTTTGCTATTTTTTTTAAATGTTTCTCTGAATGATTCATTGTCTTAGTCTGATATAATCGATATTATCCTGCTTTGGGGTGTTTTGATAACCCAAGACTGCTACATTTTAATTTTCATTTGACTGTAGGGTAAAATAACCCTCTGTGAAGCATCTTGAAGGAAGATCTAGCAGTCATATAGCTTAGATTGACCATTTCGGGCATTTCAGCTCCTTGTGTTTTTGATTGAAACTAATCTGGTCAGAACTGAATTAATTAAAGTCTATAATAAAGAATGAGTAGGTTTTTTTCTATGAATTTCTGCTTCTTTTCTATCTAGATATCTGTTCCATAATTATGCCTTCTGTTCCTACATAATCATTTAAAACTCCTAATATTTTCTGTCTTAATTCATTTTTTAAAAAACTTCAGTTGTATTTGCAAATAAAAAACCAAATTGTGAAAGGGTAAGTGTTAGGAAGAGAAACAGAATCTCAGGTATGTAGATAATAGATGTTCTATTATTGTTGAATTAGCATTTTTGTCCTTCTTTGGCATTTATATCTACAGAATAGATAAATAATGTAAAAGACTTCATGTTATAAAAAGTTTATTTTTGCACTAAGCAATAACTTTTTTTTAAAAAAGAACTCTTTATCTTTGCCTGTTTCTATATATTTATAAATATGCTTATAACAAACTCTGGAATTGACTGCGTTCTGACCAATAGAAAGACCATTATGAAAAAAAAGTATCACATGACCACAGACTAAAAAAATATTCTCCATGGACTGTAGACTACAGCACTATCAAGTTTGTCTAATTTGGGACAATTTTTTAAAATATAAATCATAGTATCTTTGAATGCATTCTTTTGAATAGTTTACTATTCCAAATTGAAATATGACATAGTATTAGAAGTAAGTATTACTGGTCTATTCTCAATATTTCATAGTTTTAAAATTCTTTACACCTATCAATTTTCCAGTGTTGCAATGGATATTTGTTCAATTTCATTTCCATAAATGTGAGCTGATATGATAGTGCCCATGTTTTAAAAGAAGGAACTGGAGACAGACATGTAGACAGATATGCATTAAAGTATAGATAAGCATGGGAAAAATATATATACTTGTTTTCTTCTGAGATTGTCCAAACATTTCCATTTGGACTAAACATTTCTATTTGGATGAAAATATAGATAGCAAATTTAATTTTCTACATTATAAAGAGATAATAGAAAAATACAATCTTCCCAAAAATTCTTATATGCAATAAGAGATATGAGAAACATACATTTATTTTATTTTAGCAGTGAGATAATTACATTATTACATCTGGGGTGGTCTTTGAATATGATTCAGAAACTTCAGTTAAAATATGTTATTCCCACCTGTTTATCACTTGATGAAAGCATGTGTTTAATTTTATAGATAAAATTTAATGAGATTGGAATGCTTAGTTTCTACAGAAAATAGTTACAGCTTGGATACGAAGCATCAATAAATTGGCAACGTTACCTTGATTTGGCTACTGTTCACTGTTTCCAGAACCTGGTATACTACTCCAGTGGCAGATCTGAATTCTTATAGCTGCCTCTAAAACTACTCAGATCCTCCCAAATCAAGCAAACATTGCACAATTGAAACTTGGATAATTTGTTATGGAATTCTGGTGATACCATTTGAAAGGGGAGCTTTGGGTCTGCAAATGGTTGCTAGGGACTATGGTTCAGAAGCGGAGTTGTCCATCTCTTTGCCACAGAAAATATGGATAACTATTTTTTTATATTCTGGGAAAGCAGGAAGAACCGTGTTAAAATCCAGATTTTTTAAAAACAAAAAAACCCTAAAATTTGATCCTTACTGTTTTCATTTATTGGAAATATTTTTTAAACTTTCCCTTTAGAGCATTTGGTCCAGAAAGGGCTAACAAAGTCATTAAAACAACTATTCAGTAGAAATTGTAAAGAAAGCAATAACATTAGGTAATCATAAATTAAATTGGGTAGTTGAAAAATATCCTGGAATAAGATAATGGCAAACTATTTTCATATTTACTGCCAACAAGTTTTTTTTTGAAGGAAATTCATCTTAGAAAATCCATAAGCTAATAATATAGTAGATTATTTTACTACAATAATTATTAAACACACAGTACTTTATTACATAGAATGGCCTCCTAGGGCCACTGCCGGAAAAGGGATTGGAAAGAATTCAAGAAATGTTACTCTGCATGTTTTCCCTGTTTGTTTTGGATCTTCATGTCCTGGTTCTGCTAACAATGGCATTGGAACTAGATAGGCAATCCCTTCCTGACAATATTATTTTGTTTGATTTTTTTTAAAAAAATGTGGAAAAATAAGTTTCAATCTGTTAGTTGTAACAAACATATAAACTGCATTTGTGCATAGAAATGGTTAATAATACTTATCCCCACTGATTGCAGTGGGAAAATGGCTCAGAGCATACGATTGGGTTGGATATGCTCGTGTAAGAATGAACTGAGCATACTTCCACTTAATGCAAAACCTGAACTCAAAGATGATTGGGACAATTTAATTCGTTTGAAGCAGATCAAATGGCGCTCATATTTCCTATCTCCAATTCAAAAATTATCTTTGATACATTGCTTTTGATATCTATTTCAGGGATTCTACCACATGTTATATCATATGCTATTTGGTTTCTAAAACAGTTGGAGCCTGGTCTTACAAAACACCTTGATGGGAAAGAAAAGAAGAGAGGTTATTAAACTCAGTTCACTGACATTTCTGCCCTCAAATCATAGCACCTTGGGACAGGAGAGATTAATTTCCTGGAATGCTAAATGTTTAATCACTTGTTCCTCTCACTACTTCCCTTCTCCCCTCCATAGAAAAAATAAGTGTTGTCTTATCTACCTGAATGGGTTAAAGGCTCCATTTTAAAGAAAAAAATATCTTAACAATTTATCTTTGCCCTTACTCTCTGACAATCAGTTTTATCATATCTAAGAAGGGCTATAGTTTGTCACAGGGTCTTCCATTTCCATCTGTGAACACTTTGAAATAGACCACATCAGGAAACACTCTATAGGAAGGCCCAAATATGCTTCATTGAAATAGATTACAAATTTTGCAAGCCTGATTATGCTTCTCCTGCTTTCCTGCGTAAATGCCAGTGAGTCAGGGAGAAGTCATTTTCTTAATACTATCTCCTATCCCAGAGCTTTGGAATACTTCTGCCCTTCTTATTTATGTAACAGTTTCCAAATATTTGTTTCCAGGTCATCTCCCTCACTCTTTACATCTAGCTAGCTAGCTGAAAATTGCTATGTACGTTCTTCATTATAATGTTCAATCTGTGTGGCAAATTTCATTGTGTCTCAAAATAAAAGATTCATGGGCATTTACCCATACCTAATGGAAAGAGTGTTGTTTTAAAATCTTTCCCTAAATCCTAGTTACTGTGTGAACAGCTATTAGGATTTCTTGTCCCATCTGCCGTGATATAAAATAAAAGGTACTAATTTCTAAGGAATTTGGCATGTTTCATCCACTTACATTGTTTCACAAATGTTATTCCATCCTATGAATAAAATGATAAACTTTTATTTATATTTTTCCTCAATATTCATAAGGAGAGAGATTTTAGAAAGATAGACAAGCCGGATGGACTATTCCCTTAACAGACACAAAATGAGTTGAGTTCCTTTAATATCGGAGGATCTGGATGCAATTGATTGGGAAGTGCTTATTGCACTCTAGAAATTACTTGTTTTGTTTTATTTCAATAATTATGAATATTGTGTCAAAAAAATGACTAGTCTTGGTGATCAAATATAATATAGTTTGAACATTATCACTACTGCTGCTTAAAGCAATATAGAAATGTATTAAACTGATTTGACAGGCAACCATGACAGAAGACAATGTATTCAGTGACATCTACATTACTACGTCCAATTTTTGTACAAGTCATCATTTACACAAAACAGCTTTCCAATCTGTTCTATTTTAGCTGTTTGCTTTTATATTTCAGTTAAATGTCTACAGGAAGTGTTTCTCCCAATATTATTTTTCCATCACTGAATTGAACGCTGAAATTTTTCATTATTATTATCTCTTTTATTCATTAAACATGAAACTCAGTCAACTGAACATTTAAAAATGTATCACAAATATCATCATCATCTTCATCATCATTATCATTATTATTGATTTAATCTTCAATTCGATTCAGAGTCTGGGACTGGTAAAAACTTAATATTTTAAGTCCTAACCAAGGACTTAAGGTAGCGTCTGAGTATATAGGCAGTTCCGAGTAAAGTGGTTTTTTTTTTGCAAAGTCAGGGTATTCAGATCTAATAAATTCAAAATTTCCATGTATCTAGGCATCCCTTTGGGTATTGCTCCAAGGGCTCCTATTACTATTGGTACAACCATTGTTTTCTTCCTCCATAGTCGCTCAACTTCAATTTGCAATCATGATATTTTGTTATTATTTCTGGTTGTGCCAATTCAATGCAATCATCTGGATTGATTGCAATATCAATGAACCAGACGTTTTTATTTTCTACAATAGTGATGTCAGGCGTGTTGTGAGCCAGATGTCTGTCTGTTTGGATCCGAAAGTTCCACAGGCTCTTGATTTTCTCATTTTCAAGAACTTTGTCAATTTGTTGTTCCCAGTAACATTTGCTGCATTTGAAGCCAAACTTCTGGCAAAGCTCTCAAAGTATGATTTTGGCCATTCGATCATGATGTAGATAATTAGTCTGTGAGATTTTGCTGCAGCCACTGATAAGGTGATCCACTGTCTCATCTTTCTCGTTGCATAAGCAACATTTGTTGTTGTTGCTGTCTTGTAGAATTTTTGCTTTCATGGAATTGATCTGCAAGGCTTGTTCTTCGGCAGCCAAAATGAAGCCTTCAGTTTCTTTCTTCAGCACTCCTGATCTCAACCAGCTCCATGTTAGCTTTGTATCTGTCTTTCCTTCAATGTCCTTCAGATATTGACTGTGCATAGGCTTTTTTTTCAAGTTAGAAACCCGATGCTCAATTGTTTCCTTTTGATCTCCTGCTTTTAATTTTGTTGTTTTCAAGAGGTTTCCCTTGTTCACCTCCATCAGCAGAGGTTCCTTTGCCTTTTTTATGTAGTCATTTAAGCCGTGTTTTTCCTCTTCCACAGTTTGTTTCACCTGTAAGAGACCTCTGCCACCCGGAGATCTTGGCAAATACAATAGATCAACATCACTTTTTGGGTGGAGAGCATGGTGCATTTTCATTAGTTTTCTTGTTTTTCGATCCAAGTTATCAAGTTCTAGCTGAGTCCAATCAATTATTCCAGCTGAGTAATGTATTACAGGCACTGCCCAGGTGTTAATTGCCTTTATATTTCCTCAACTCAGCTTTGATCTCAATATTTTCCAGACTTGTTTTATGTATTTTGTTGAAGTAGCTTCCTTGACTTGGTTGTGCAACAGGTCCGAAGCTTCCAAAACCCCTAAGTACTTGTACCCCTATTGTTATTATCATTTAAATTTATTAGCCAGCCATTTTACCACATGGTAACTCTTAAGGCCTTTCTATGCCTTATAGTGTTAGGGTTCTCCAAGAACCAAAGCTAAAATTGCATTAAAGTTTAAAGATGAGAACTGTTTTATATGACATGTCAGTTACACAAGCCAGGTGGGTAGTATGGAGGAAAGGACGAAAAGATATTATGTCCAAGCAGTAAGTCCAAAATAGTAAGCAGACAAGTGGTGAGGACATGTAACCAAATCTAATTATGCTGCAGAAGATAATTGAGAACATAAATAGAAATTTATTTTCATTTGAAATCTAGAATTTATTTTGGTCCACATTTGCTAAATGCAAGTGCAGAGCTCCATTTCAGAGATTGAAAAGGAAATTGAGAAGGTAATTAGGCATTACCAATACCTAATAGGTGTTCTCTATTTGCAGAACCAATGAGATGGCCTTCAGCAAGCAAATGAATTTTCCTTTCCCCCGTAAAGATGCTTTGAATTCATAGCGCCCATCTGGTATATCAGTTAAACAAGCCTTCTTCTATTCATGCATAGCTGTGCTCTACACTCGACTAGTACACCAAAATCAGAGTGCTCAGTGAACACTGACGGGTGGATGGATGCTAAATAATGTTCTGTCCTTACATATTTGATGCTGAAATGCATTGCATATTAGGCAGAATAGGCAACCTGCACATTGACCCTGGAGGGAAGGCGACACATAATAAAAACTAATGTTTTCCATGATGAGAAGGAGGTTATCCCATTATGTTAGACCCTACATTCCTGCTCGTAGATCATGTTATAATTTACCATTGCTTTTGTAACTCTTATGTACCATTTCCAGACGTATATTAGTTGCAACCTTGTGAGCTTTGAGGCTGTTCTGAATTCCTTTGGTGGAGAGCCCAGTGATTTCTATAGTTATGGATGCCCATAAAAGATACTTTGTTGCATCTATCTCCAAATGCTTTGATTTCTTATTTAAGTGGGCATTTTTCTAATTTATATTGGCTGTCCTTCTCCCCACTTCATCTCTAAACCTTGATAAAAAAAAGAGGATAATTATTGCTTAGGCCTAATTAACCTAGCAAACAGAGGCTAATCAGAAAATCTTTCTTACTTCAAGACCAGCCTGGAGAGTCTACCCTTTGAGAAGACTGTTGAATATTCATAGCTACTGTATTTGTACTTCACTTTTCCACATAGTTCATTAATCCACCGTACTCTAGCCATTTATAGGAAAGTTGTTTTGAACTCAAATCTTCTCAGAAAGTTGGAAATCTCTCCTTTAAATAGCAAATTACTATTCTATTTCATTCTGAAAATTGTTATATAAATATAAGATATTTTTTCAATAATATGGCCAAGTGCAGTAATGGTGTATTAGGTTTATGCCTAAAAACTGAAGCTTCACAAGAATGAAATACAAGAGCTAAAATCACACCTTGCATTTCATTCAACAACGTGAATAAGGCCTAGATCCCTAAATGAGTCAGATTTCCATGCTGAGTTGGTTACACCACCCAAGTGAATGATATCCAAAATCTCTTTGTTAAACCAAGGCATAATCGTTTAAACGTGAATTACCATCAGAATGAAGAGGGCCGCAACAAGAATCTCTGCCAATGCAGTGAGGGTCCCAGAATTAATAAGACTGAAATCTCCATCCTATTTTGGGGGGTGAAATATTTGAACGGTTTTGCCGTAATGTATTATACCAAGTCTTTAAAGCAATTAATTGTTCCTTAGCTTCATTTATAGATCTGTATTGCAGTCATATATTTTAATTAGTTTGCTTTACGAAACCATATTTTGTGAAATTGGAGGATAGGAAAATGGGAAAAGCAATGTTCTGTTATTATTGTTTCTCAAAAGATGTTGTGATAATGTAATACTTCTTTAAGGAATTATTGCAAAAATTCTTAAGCATGGTTTTGCTTGGATACCATATGCATCTATGTTATTACCCTTTTTTTCAAAATTAGAAAAAGTAGTTACCTTTTAAGTTTATGGTTTTGCCAGATGTCCACTATATGAATATTTTATTCATGTATTTACTTTTTTTCTTCTGAGAGCCCAAGGTGTCATATATGGAATTCTTCTATAATTTTGTTAGCACCAAAACAATTCTGTAAGTTGGTTGAGCTGAAAGAGGGTGACTGGCCCATAACCTCATAGTCAATTTGGAGTTTGAATAGGGATAAACTTAGAGCTTCCCGATACAAATCTGACACCTTAACAACTACATTTGATTGTCAAATTAAATTCCCACTATAATTATATTTATTTGTAAGTAGTAGAATTGTTTTTAAATCTGTGGGAACAGAATGAAACTTTCTACACATAGAGATCTGTTTAGTACTCAGTATGGCATCTTTATTTTTTATTCTCACCAGGAACTATTGTAATGCTATATACATTTTTCTTTTTCCTCAAAGATTAATTTTTAAATATTGTTATTTGATTTTTTTAAAAAAAATTATTTTGAGTTGTTCTTTGCTGAAGTGCTGGAGTTGGATTAAATTAATTGGTTTGCCATGTTTGGACTCACTATGCTTTCCGGGATTCACTTGTCCCTACAGACAGAGATTGTCTCATAGTATTAAATTTAGATCTTTCATAGCTAATTATAGGTTTCTTTGGTGAATGCTGTTTGTTGACTGCAGTTTGTGTTAATACATGAGTGAAATCATTATATTATACAAATGGACAGATGTAGTCTTCCCACTCTTTTTTTATAGAGTAGTAAGTTTTGAAAATCTTCATGGGAATTTTTAAGAAGAAACAGATTTGTCTCCATATCTTTCAGGAATGTCAGCTTTTCCGTTTACTCTACAGCAGCGGTTCTCAACCTTGGGGTCGCGACCCCTTTGGGGGTTGAATGACCCTTTCACAGAGGTCGCAAGACTTCGCCCGGACGCCACCATTTGGGTTCTTTTACCCTCTGCGCTTGCGCAGAACGCTTTGTGCATGCACAGAGGGTAAAAGAACCCAAATGGTGGCGGGGCGTGGCGGCAAGCACAGCGGCAGGGTGGGGCACGGTGGGGGGGCACGGGGCGCGGCATTAGGAAGGTTGAGAACCACTGCTCTACAGATTCCAAAGAGTCGATCCTACTGTAGACATCACTTACAGAAAGCATAGTATCAGTAGCATCAGAAAAACTCCAGAGAAGGTTGGGAATGAAATCAAAACAACTCACTGATCATGCTTAGAGTCTGTGAAAACTGCAAGATAGAGATGGGAATAAAAAGAAAACTGGTAGGAAATGGAATTGTTTTAAGAAAAGTCATGAATAAATCTCTCTCTACCCACTAAACGCCTCCCCAAAGTAGGACAACTTAAGGTGATGCAGCACTCGTTTCAGCTGGTATTTTCTGCCATCATCTTTTTTCCTCATCGGAACCAGGATTATAATGATATCAAATGAAGAAAACGTTTTCCTTTTTCTTGTAGTTGAAAAACATAAGGGAATTTAAAGGGAATTTAAACCCAGAATCTTGATAGTGAATCTGGAGAGTCCTAAGCTTACTGAAGCATATTAACTGATGATATTTTCCCCCAGACACATAAGTTGTCACAAAAGGTCAATGTAAAATAGCATTTAGACTTTTCTTAAATGAATAAACAAGAGCAAAGAAAACATGGAAGAGCATCAGATTTGTGGGAAAGGATTGGGCTTCAAAAGTGATAAGGTGTCAGCTCCACTAGGTAGACCAGACCAAGAGATCTACTCTACAGGAAAGCTAAAACGTTCGTTGGGATTGGCTATAATAACAGAACCTTGCAAGTATGATTGTAGTGAATCTCCTCTCTTTATACTTAAGTAAATTAGTAAGATGTCTGTCTGAGTCACTTTTGAATATTATCTCTGTGTTGTAGACTTAAATATGTTTCATCTCATCCCTCTGCCATATATCCATCAACGTCAGCTTCCTTATGATATACGGTGAACAAAAGAAACAATGGAAAGCGGAACAATGGAAGGCCAAGGTAGATAATAAGCTGTAGAGGGAGAAAATGTGACTTTGAAAAAAATCGGGCAAGCTTAGCATATTCAGAAACAAAATAAGAATCCTAACATACCCTGATTGCCTACTGCATGTGGAAGACTATGTACAAATGTAAATAGAGATTTAACCAATTGGCTATCATAAACTTTTTGACTTCAGGCAGAAGTGTTTAACCTATAGGTCAGTTGTGTGTATTTGATGATCAAATGAACATCTCTAAAACTTGTATCCTCAGAGTTGTCCATTACATTTATGAGATGGAAAATTCTGAAAAAGAATTGCTGACAAGCACAATGAACTGCTGTTATTTCACATTACCATTTTTAGGGCAAAATTTACTTTTTAAAAAATTAATTGTCTTCATATTTTGAAATTTTATAATTTTTATTATATGTTCAAAATTTTGTGTTATTAATCTTGCCCATTTTAAGGATTTCTGCACAACTATAGTATACAGTATACAGTATACATACATACATACATACATACATACATACATACATACATACATATATATATATATATATATATACACACACACACATACACACACACACACACACACACACACACTATATATATATATACTATATACTATATACTATATAGTACGTATATAGTATAGGAAGCAAAAAAAAAAGTTGAGAGCACAATCTCAGAAATATACACGAAGATTTTATACTAGTTTGCTAAATTTCCTGTGCTTTATCTGCCCAGAATGTATTAATGGTTATTTCTGTATTACTTCTGAACATTTCAGAAGAAAAAGAGTGTTAGCAGTTATTTATTTATTTAATTTAGTGTGTGCTTAATTTATAGGGACAGGTGGATAGATAATTGTCAGATATTTGTCTTCCCAATTTGCATTTGCTCTGAAGACTTGATAGGCCCTTTGGAGTAGAATGGGATGAAAGTAAAAGAATCATCAGTAATTAGGTGCCTCTGCCTTCCTTGTCAGATATTTCTACTGGATCAAAGAACTTTCTGACACCAAATAAACCAAAGTGCTATTTTTGTTTTGCTTGAGGATTTCCCCCACTCCCCACCCCAAAAGACAGAATACAGAATAAATTCATTTTTTTTCCTGTTCAGCCAAACAAGTGCCAATAAAAAAAAGAATTAACAAAATGATGGTAAGAAAATATTTAGGACTTGTTATATAGCATTTGATTCTGATAAGACAAATGGCTGCTTATTAATAATAAGTTTTATTTAACTTTAGTAGAGAAAATTAATATTGAAAGAAGACTAATTTTTAACAGAACATATGTTATGGATTCACAAGAGTATTATACAGGGGGAAAATGGGTCCACTGAACAAAACATTTTAGAAAATCCAGATGTCTGTTTTCAAAGATAATTATTTCCATAATTCCTCCCCAAACATATTCCATGCCTTTTGATGTTAGAATAACATTTGTCAGTTGCACCCACCATCAGCCTAGGAAACCTTCTCCAAACTCATTTTTAATAGCAAAGCTACCTGAAGTGAAAATATAAACCATTTAAAAATTGTCCACTCTCTTAGCAAGGTCATAGATTTCTTAACCATCTCCTGTTTGAACTTCCACTTGTTTCTGGAAAATTGAATGCTGCACAGTTTCGGCATCCACTGACACTTGAACATTTTTGTAAGATTCGATAAGAAGACATGATAAGTAGACATGTGCCTTCCCCATTGCATTCAAAGCTTCCAAATGTATTCCTTCCAGAATTTTCAATAGTGTTTAACCACAGTGCTAACCTATACTATGGACTTACTTCCCTACAGTTTCTTCTAAGTTGCTGGGATCTCTATAGGATTCAAAATTCACTATCTCTTGCTTTTGTAGTGTTTAGATTTTTACTTTTATCTCTTATTGATAGTAGTATATAATTATTTTTATATTATATTTTTAACATAATGTAATGCTTTTTGTCTATTATATTTTATCAAAAAGGTAAGCAATGCATACAATCAGCTATTCAATTGAAGTTGTTTAAAGTGAGGAAATAAATACATACATTCACGTGCCCATATGGAAATTTAATTTTTTTTAATGCACAGGCCATTTAAATTATTCTTTCCAATATACATACATTACAGATTGTCCTCGTTTAGTGATCACATTTGGGATTGGCAACTCAGTCATTAAGCAAAGCAGTCACTGAGTGAAACCGTGACTGTGCTTATGATCTGACTTCAGCTTTCCTTTGCTTTATAGACCTGTGAAGATCTTTAAATGGAAGGGTTGGTTATTTTTCATCACTGTTGTAACTGTGAACAGTTATTAAACAAGGCAGTTGTTAAATAAAGACTGAATTCACATTCATCTATCAGACGATAATTATCGAAAGAGTGGAATCTGTTTATAATATGCATCCATTCTCTTCAATACACAGAATGTCTTCCCTTCTGTGTGTAAAAATCAGTTGTCACTAGGTTTGGATATTTTGCTAATAAGGAGCTCTCTATGTTTATCTGCAGAGACTCTATTGGAAATTTCGTAACTTTCTATTGTCTGTCCTATAGGCTGGTGTCTATAGAACAGAGGTCCCCAAACTTGGCAACTTTAAGACTTGTGGACTTCAACTCCCAGAATTCTCCAGCCAGCTGAAGTTCACAAGTCTTAAAGTTGCCAAGTTTGAAGACCTCTGCTATAGAAAGTGGTGGTTTTAGACATTTTGCTGACTGAAACAGAGGACTTAGGGTTAGGGTGAACTAATTCTTAACCAAATAAAGATAATACCCAAGTAATGAATTAATCTTTGGAAATTCTATAGGACATCTTTTCCCTAGGTGTAAAATAACATTAATAAAACGATAAATTTCTTCAGAAATTCAGAGATTGTTAACTACATCAAAATGATGGCCACAGTACACCTCTGTTTGTTCTCCCTGCAAAATGAAATTAGTATACAATGGTCTTTTGTTTCTAGAATCCAAAGATGGCTCTCAAAATAGGACAGTAAAAATGTTATAAATTTTGGTTTATATATTATAATACTTTGGTATGTCTTAATTCATGAAGTAGAGGGCAAATAAGTCTGTCATATGTTAATTTTTTCTGACATAGTCTTTTTCCCATTCGTTAACAATGTCATCAAATAAATTGAAATTAGAGACAAGGTAAAATATAATAAAAGTAGGCTTTCTATCATCAAACATGCATTGATCTATTTTAATCAAACAGTGTGCCTTTGCCCAGTTGGATAAATCCTAGTCTGGGAAAATTATAACCAGTCTTTATTGTGCAAATGGAGCAGCTATTTTGACAAAGTTTGATGATTTAAATGGGCTTATCCTTCAGATGGTTATGAGCCAGTGTTTTTGTTGACTTGATAAAAGGTTTTCCTGCATGCTCAAAATGAAGCTGCTGCTGTCAGCATTACACTAACTGGTTGCAAAACACTCAGGATACTGCTTTTCAGGATGCTCCTTCGTCTTTTTTTTCTTGGCAAAGAGGACTGTATAAACATTAACAGATGTAGTCACCATTGAACACAGATTGGAATTCCTGTGTTATTACTCAATTAAAGTTCTTGGAGGTACCAAGGTTTTTGAGAGGAGAGAGGAGAAGTCCAACTATTCAGATTCTTCACTTTTGCTTCAAAAATGGCTGCAATAATATTAAATTGGAAATCAAGTAACATATATTAATCAGAAACCTGTTTACATGACACAATCATGCACAATACAAAATGCAATTAATAGATTTTCCCTTTCTGCTCTTGTATCAGTAATTTGGCTATTATATTTTATTAGAATCTTTTACATCTCAGATCTGTCTGTTCATATTAAAGGTAGTGCACTTTGGTAGAGTACAGATTTTAATGCAAAGATTAGTTGGTTTAACACTAAATTATTGATATCCAAGAGAATAGACTGGATATGATTTCTCTGCCGCTCTGCTGGCACCTTATTCTGTAGATTATAATTGGTTCAGTTACAGTAGTTTTCTGCTCTGTATAGTTGTTTTCCTTTACTTCTTTACAAGAATGGTATATTTTAGTTAATAATCCACCGAGCAAACATAGTAAAGCTTTGATTTGCAATTAAGTCCCTTTAAAAAATAGTTGTAGTTGTGGTCCAAATGACAGTAATAGTTTTGCAATGTGTTGAACACTTTCCTTCTGTCCCAGGGAAGGGTCTTAGGGCAAACCCAACAAGTTTAATACATATTATGAGCAAAAAATTCCTCATCTCATCTCGTTTTCTTCATTTTTCTGTTCATTTGCTTCTTTTCACTAAGTTTTTCCTGTATATTACCACTATTAATCAAATTAAATGACTATTCATTTAAGCATGTATTTATGCACATAATTCATGAACTTGGGTTTTCTTTCATAAGAAGAAACTTCATCACTTTTTACAGTATATGCCATCTAAACACAAAATTGCATGTCACTTTTCTAGTGCAAGTGTCTTCTAAATCTGAGGACAGATGTTCTGCAGTTTGCTTCCTGCGAAGACTATTGGACTTTCATTATTCATTTATTCATTTCACCTAATTCATCCTTCACATCTGCTTCTTGGCTGTTAAGAAAAGAACTATCTCTTACAGTACTCTATTTTTTTATGGAAACGGCCTTCTGAAATCTAATTGCACTTACTAATCATATAGGGAATATGTAATATTACATTTTTAAATTATAGAGGAACTAGTACCAATATTTTTTTTCAATATTCTATGTTTACTTAAAAATTATATTATCAGAAAAAAGAAAATTATAATACAATGGCAAGAAGAACTATTTCTGAAAACCATTCATCAAAAGAAATTTATCCAAGCTGATAACTGGGATTATATTATGCAGAACCGAATGAAAAATGATGCAAACAAAATGTAATAAAAGGGAATCAGATCTGCCTCTTCAGTATGTATTTATATTATCCTCAAATCGATCGCTATAATTTAAGTTCCTTACTTTCAAATAGTTGAGGTCAGTTTCTTTGATAAGATCAAATTCCACTTTCTCCAAATGACTTCTGCCCAACAGGTCTGAGGCTGACTGTGATGGACTGAGCTACGTCCAGTGAAACTTATTGGATAGTCTCATTTCCCCTAAGCAGATATGAAAGAAGGAATGAATACTCCACAGAACAGAATATTGTGACTTGTCACAATCTCTACTGATCACAACACATGTCCCAAAACTTTAGGTAAATTAACCACATATGTATATATCTGCTCAGTTACTCATTCTTCCTCCAACATCAGGGAAGAGAATGAGCAGTATCCGAGATTACCCAATGATTAAATGCCAATAGTATGGTCAATTCTCAAAGATGAGCAAAAGTTTATCTAAAATATTGCTTATGTTAAAGATATTCCACAAAGGTTTCTAGGGAGCAAAAATATTTTTAACCAGTAAATGGGGAAAGGCAAGGGAGAGAAGAGAGTGACCAGAGAATTGGCAAGGAGTAGTGAGCTATATGGAGTGAAAAGGTTATCTCCTGAATAGCTGCTGATTGTGAAAGGTTCAGCTAACAGTTGCTGATCATCCATTGTGAAGATGGATTTTCCCCCTTGCTGTTTTCTGGTGAGTGAGTAACAGAATTGAAGGGGAAATTAACAGTCCATTGGAAGACAGTCAAACATAAGAACAATTGCAGAAGAAACTATCAGAAGCACAGAACACATTCTTCATCACTGAAACTAGATTTTCAGGTCCTTGCAGAAGAAAAAGGGGACAGAAAAGAGTCAATGTGGAACAGGAAATAGAAGAATGCTTCTCTGAAAGGCAGAGTGGATATAGTTGTGATTTGTAGTAGCTGATGACCCATTAATACAAAACAATGCCAATCAGTCCCACCAATTCATGAAGTGTGATGGCTGTGTACAGCAAGAAGAAGGGATATGACATAAAAACTTTGAAGACTTATCAGGTTCACTGGCCTTTATTCTAATCCGTGAAAGAAGAAATGATACCAAAAAAGAACAGCTACAACCATAACAACTAGATACTTTAATGCAGCTGTCCCCAACCTTTCTGGCTCTGTGGTGACAGCAGGGAGGGAGAGGAGATGGTTTTCAACACGTGCCCGCTGCTTGCGTGGCCCAATTCCTAACGGGCTGTGGCCCGGTATTGGGCTGCAGACCAGGGGTTGGGGACCCCTGCTTTCATGGATAAGTTTTGAACAAGGACATTCAAAATTCTGAGGACTCATATGGTGGCATCATCTATTGCTCCAGTCCAGAAAAGGAAATACTATTGTAATACTGACTGATTTAGTTTCTGGGATTTTCAATTATGGCTGCTGACACGAAACAAATTGCAACTCACAAATTTGAATCACGTGGTAAAATGAATCCTGTGAGTACTGGTGATGAAAACACTGAAATATACAGATAGACTTGTGTGCTACAGGAGAAAGGGGGACAGTGATTATAGTAAGTTACCTACATTCTGTTCTATTTAGTATCTGTTCTACTTCCTATGTAAGTAATATTATATAGAGTGTGGTAAAGGAATAAAAATTGTTAAGACAAAAACATAAGAAGATAGATGAGGGTGCAACAATGGATTTATACCAACACTAATCCCTATAGCTTTTCATTTCTTTCTTTTTGAAGATTTCTTCAACTATACCCAACCACAATCTTTTATCTTTCTCTTGATCTATCCAGCCTTCCTTCATCTATTTGTTTTGCAAGTTGGTCCTCATTGATTCTCTCTTCACTACAGGACAGCATCAATCTATTTTTTTCAAAGTAGTCATTCACTTTTATATTCAACTCACATTCATTCAGACCAATTAGTTTTTAACCTGTTACTTCTCATTTTGCTATGAACAATACACTATCCATACTGCATTAAAATTTTTGTTTCTATAAAATACTAAAATTTGCTGTTTATATTAATGAAATGGCCAGAAAACCAGGGGTGAAATGCTGCCGGTTCGGAAGGGCCGGTCAGTCGTTGCAGAGTCGATGAAGCTGGCGGCGGTCGCGGCGCGGGGCTTCTCCCACCCGCTTCCCCGCCCGCCTGGATGCCGCCATTTGAGTTCTTCTACGCTCTGTGCATGCGCAGAACGCTTTGCGCATGCACAGAGCGTAGAAGAACTCAAATGGCGGCATCCAGGCGGGCGGGGGAAGGGGGCGGGAGAAGCCCTGCGCCGCGACCGCCGCCAGCTTCATCGGCTCTGCAACGACTGACCGGCCCGTCCAAACCGGCAGCATTTCACCCCTGCAGAAAACCCCTCTTATTATCCAAAGCCATTTCTTTCAGTGGTCATTCTTTACAACATACCATAAACTAATCAATTTTTTATTAGTATTTGCAGACCTTAACATTTCTCCATCAATTTTCCCATCTTTATTAAACAATGTGGCATGATAAATTTGTGTACTTGCTCTAACATTCCACTATTTACGTATAACTTGTAGTCATCCACTCCATTTTCTTTTTAAAACACATCTGCTTTGGTATGGTATGTGATACATTACTTTTCAGATCTATACTGTCTGAGTCTCCACTGGTAGTCCTGAAGAAAATCTTAGCTATTAGGATTGCTTTAATTTGAATTCCTTCACTGAATAGGTAAAAGGTAAAGGTTTCCCCTGTCCAGTCATATCCAACTCTAGGGGACAGTGCTTATCTTTATTTCTTAGCAAAGGAGCCAGCATTGTCCGAAGACCCTTTCTGTAGTCATGTGGCCAGCATGACTATACACTGAGGCACACAGAAGATGTTATATTCCCACCTAAGTGCTACCTATTTATCTACTTGCATTTGAACTGCTAGGTGAGGAGAAGCTGGGGCAAGTAACGGAAGTTCACCCTGTTGTGTAGTGTTCAGGTCTGGAACCCGGGCTCTCAGTTTTCTACCTGACAAGCATGTTTAACTGCCATTACGCCCCCTCATTGAATAGGAGACCGGACTTAATGGGGTAGATGCCACTTTTGAATCTTTTGAGTCTATATTGTTGTAAGTCTGTAATTGGAAAAAAAAATCTTCTTCCCAAGATGGATTTTAAAGCAAAATTGTAAAACTGATGATTTTTGTGATTAACAATGATAAAAACAAAATAAATCCATTGAATAATTTCTTTATGGATAAAAACTACTCTTCAAATTTTATCAAATGGCTTTACAGCATAATTTTTAGTTCAAAAAAATAAATAACTGAATTTGATTTATCATGATGATTTTACACCCTCTCCAGTTAAAAAGGTTTATTATTGTAACAGATCTCAAATCTAAAGATATTTTTCCATAACTAGTTAAACTTCATGGAAGATTAAATTTCGATGTTCTAAAAGAGAAGAAGGTTTTTAAGGCCATATTATGAGAAGATCATCATAGTTTAATTTCTTCACTTCTATAGTTGATCGGAAGGAAAAGCATTTTTGAAAACATTTGGGACTTCTGTATAGACCATGGATATATGGAAATCTTTAATAAGGAATGTATTTCAAACAAGAGGTAAAAGGAGGCACAAATAAAAAGGGAATGGGACTTCCCTTTTAGATTTAATACTTTTTCTATTTTGGAAAGGTAGAATCTTTATCTTGATAATGTTTTCCATCAAGAATTATTAGTGTTTAAGCTTGCTATAATTGTGACTAGGACAGACTGGTCCAGAAAAAAATAAGGCAGAATTATAGTTTCATTAAATTTGCTCTCTTAGCAACAATAGTTTTAATCTTTGCCATTTATATGTCTGTTTTTATCTGACCCAACACCGGATTTTAATTTTTATGAACTAATTTACTACCTCCTTCATTATAAAAATGCCAAAATATGTAAATGAAAAATAATTAAACTAGAAGCCAGAAGTTCACGCTGTACAAAAGATAACCAGTTTGTTTTTGTTTACCTTGAAATCAAATGTCACCCAATTGTTGCTTGAAATACTGTGTGCATTAATAAATTAACAAGCATGAATATTGATCACAAGGATTGAAAAGGGTTGCAAACCTATCATTTGAGAAAACTATTAAACATGCTTTAATCCCACTTTACACTTTTAGAAGATAATTAGTATTAATGTCAGGGTTCCAAATAGCATCGAAAATTAAATCAGAGTCCGAGGAAAAGTATTCCTCAAAGTTCCAATTTATTAGCAGAGCCATGTTGGCACATCTGGGAGAAACCCGAATCTGAAGTCCCAGGGGTTTCTCCACCCAGTTGAAAGTTCAATCCCTTGTCCCCACACCCCCAAGTCCATCACGTTGACCAATCTTCATCTGCCAACTTGGCAGCAACTCCCATCTCCTTCCGTGCAGGTGCAGAAGTGCGAAGACAAAGAATGACGACCATCTAGAAGGAATTTGTTATGGCTACATGCAGACATCCCTCATGCAACCCTCCCAGATTCCCACGGCTAAATATACATTTTAAAATAGCATAAAGTGTGGCAGGCCAACGACCCCAACTAAAATGGCTTCGGCCTGACAATTAATGGTATTCCTGTGCAGAGCGACAGTGATTTAAAATTAATATGAGAGGATTTCATCTTGTGATTGAATTCTATATACACGTTTGAGCAATTCAGGTTGCCTAAAGACTAAGAAGGCTTTTTATTCAGGTTCAATAAACATAAATAATGGGTTAAAATGTACATTTCAAAAACTATAAAAATGAAAATAATCCAGTTTACTGATCTAAATATCATCTGAGCTAACTATTTTACCAATCTGAATATTAAACTACCGGTATTAGTTATAGTTATGTATTCAGTTATGCCTACAGTTGTAGGTAATTCAATATTTCATTCACAATTTCCAGCATATTCTTTCTAGTTGAATGATATAGTGTGACCTATAGCATATTGGAAATGGTACACAACTGCCACAGATTGTCTGCTGGAATCCCAAATTAGTGGCTTTCAATAATGGCCACTATTTTCTGTAAAAGAAGTTGACAGAACCCATCCTATGAACATTTTGTAAATTGTTCAAAATGAGGCTTAAAAAAAAGTATGGGGATTAACAGGATAGGCAATGTCTTTTCTTTATTCTGTTTCAAGTAATTATTGCTATTTTATGTTCTGATATATTGTTTTATATTTATGTTATCTTATATTATCTATTGAGGTAGGGATTAGAGCAGTGTACAGGTAGTTATTTAGCAACTGTAATGTTATCCATTTATAACAGAAGTAGTTTCTCCATTTATATATGATATGGCTTTTATATATGATATGGCTAAAATTAACCTGCTAAATGTATTGTTTATTTTTGGGATTTGTTTATTGCTTGAAACTAACTGGACTGTAAGCAATTTACGTTTACAGAAGCTTTACAGAAGTCATTCAGATTCGGACAGACCTGGACTCCATTTGGACAGGGCAAGCCGAGATGACGAGTCTTAGTCCTGTTATATGGGATGAGTTTGAGCCTATCACTCCTGATGATGTAGACAAGGCCATAGGAGCGATGAGCGCCTCCACTTGTTTATTGGACCCGTGCCCCTCCTGGCTGGTTTCAGCCAGCAGGGAGGTGACATGAGGCTGGCTCCAGGCTGTTGTGATCGCATCTTTGAGAGAGGGGTCCATCCTGCAGCCCTTAAAAGCTGCGGTGGTGAGGCCCCTCCTCAAGAAGCCTTCCCTGGACCCAGTGGATTTAAAGAACTTCCGTCCAGTCTCCAACTTACCCTTTGTGGGTAAAGTTGTTGAGAAAGTGGTGTCGCTCCAACTCCTGCGGTTATTGGAGGACACTGATTATCTGGATCCCTTTCAATCGGGTTTCAGGCGTGGCTACAGTATGGAGACTGCTTTGGTCGCACTGATGGATGATCTCTGGCGAGCCCAGGATGGAGGTCATTCCTCCATCCTGGTGTTACTTGATCTCTCAGCAGCTTTCGATACCATTGACCATGGTATCCTTCTGCGTCGTCTTGGGAGGTGGGAGTGGGAGACACCGTTTTACGGTGGTTCTCCTCCTACCTCTCTGACAGGACGCAGTCGGTGTTGACAGGAGGACAGAGGTCGGCCCCTAGACCCCTGATTTGTGGGGTACCGCAGGGCTCAGTCCTCTCGCCCATCCTGTTTAACATTTACATGAAACCGCTGGGTGAGATCATCCGACGACACGGGGTGAGGTATCAGCAGTATGCTGATGATACCCAGTTGTACATCTCCACCCCGTGTCAGTTCAGTGAAGCAGTTGAGGTAACGTGCCGCTGCCTGGACGATGTGAGGGTCTGGATGGGAGTGAATAGACTCAGACTCAACCCTGACAAGACTGAGTGGCTATGGATATTGCCCCCCAGGGATTATGTTGACTGCCCCTCCTTGGTTCTTGGGGGAGAAAAATTGACTCCCTCAGAACGGGCTCGCAATTTGGGTGTCCTCCTAGACCCACAGCTAAAATTGGAGCAACATCTTTCTGCTGTGGCTAGGGGGACCTTTGCACAGATCCGTCTTGTGCACCAATTGCGACCCTACCTGGAGAGGGAGGCTTTGCTCACAGTCACTCATGCCCTTGTCACCTCACGGCTAGACTACTGTAACGCGCTCTACATGGGGCTACCCTCAAAGAGCATCCGGAGACTGCAATTGGTACAGAATGCAGCTGCGCGAGCTGTGGTGGGTGTACCGAGATACACCCATGTAACACCTATTCTCCGCCAGCTGCATTGGTTGCCTATTAGTCTCCGGTCGCAATTTAAGGTGTTGGTTTTGACCTTTAAAGCCCCACATGGCTCAGGGCCAGGTTACCTTTGGGACTGCATCCTACCACATACCTCCCTACGACCAGTTAGGTCCCACAGAGTAGGCCTCCTCCGGGTCCCATCGGCCAAACAATGTCGGTTGGCAGGGCCGCGGGGGAGGGCCTTCTCTGTGGGAGCCCCATCCCTCTGGAACCAACTCCCACCAGAGATCCGGACTATCCCCACCCTACTGGCCTTCCGTAAAGCCGTAAAAACATGGCTCTTCCGGCAGGCAGGGTGAAAAAGAAGATCAGATTCCCCCACGAATGAATGTTTTTTAAAATAATGTTTTTATCTTTTTAACTGTTATTACTGTTTTTATTGTACGTTTCTTATCTATGTTGTACGCCGCCCTGAGTCCTACGGGATTGGGCGGCCTATAAGAACGTTTATTAAATATAAAACAACCTCAATATAATAATTAAAATAGTAGATCCAAATTTAATAGCTAAAAGTAGTAAGCTAAACTTATCAAGCATGACATCACTGGTTATAATTAGTCCATGAAGGCCATCACAGAGCTCTGTTTCACCTGGTTCCAGAAGGTCATGATAGTTGAAGATGTTGCTGCTTGCTTGAGAGGGAGTAGGGTAAGAAGAACACTCACTGTACTTCTTGGCCAATCAGAACCCTTGGAAGATACATCCTGATTCTTTGCATAGAATGAACAGAAACTGTTGGAAAACTCCCGTAGGTCTCAAGATAGCCAAGTCCCAAGTCAAATTTTTTACTGCATTGTATTGCTAAATTTCTTTTTTATATACCATAATTAAACAATAATTAATAGCAATATGGAGGTACATTCCGGACAGAATCAAAGATTTTATTTGTTTCAAATGCATTATTGAATAGATTTTATATGAAGAAGGATTAAGAATTAAGCTATATGTAAATGATAATAAATTCATGCCCAACAACGCAAAGAATTCCAATACTGTTAAATATAAAATATAAAAATAAATGTTTGTGAAATCAGTTTATACCTACAATTAATCTAGCGCCTAATTCCTTGTTCAAGCATTCATAAATCCAGAGACTCACTGTGTCAAACACACTGCCTAAGTCAGGATTTTGCATGGTTCTCCTGTTTGTAGAAAGTTGATTTCATGCCAGTAGGCAGGGTTTTATCAGAGTGGTCAAATGGAGTAACAATCTTAAACCTATTACTTCAAAAATAAGAATGGAAGAAAACTGGTCTAGTGACCATTGTCACCCAAACCCTTGTTGATGGGTTTGCAGCTAGCTATTATGCAATGCTCATGTGTAGGCTCTTATCATGTTAGAGAAGGGCAGAAATTTTAGTTACAATTGTACACCATTTTACTCAAAGGAACCTAAGATAAGCTTTATTAAGTTACCTTTCTACGTACATTATTTATCTAGTTATTGTATGATTCTGGAAGGCTAATAGTTAAAAATTGAATAAAAACACTTATTTAAACAAAAAAATTAAAAATAATAAAATACAATATTATAGTAGCTGAGAAGTTACAGTACACAGAAGCAGCCATTTAAGTATTTGTTTGTCTTTGTAAACCACAGCACACAATATTTTTATTTATTTGTTAGCAACATTTCTAACAGTTAACTTGCAGAGACTCCTAGCAATTCATATAAAAGCATGAAACATATCCTCACTCTTACTAAAAAAATGTAGTTTATCCTGATATTACCAGTACTGTAATTCCTTCTTACTCATTAAATGCTCTGGAAAGGAATTCTGTCTTCAAGGCTCAATGGAAAATTGTAGGGGTAGGTATCGTTCTAATCTCTGGAGGTAGAATATTTTATGACAAAGGTACTTATATAGAGAAGTAGCATATTTTGTTCCTCTTCTTTGAATTTAATTTAGAGTGAGTATTTTACATCCCCATCCCACCAGCACCAAACGTCTTCCAGACATTTAGTGGCCAAGCCACTGGAGGGCTTGATAGTTTACCTCCAAAACGTTGAAGTCTTTTGAAAGTCAATTATTAATCTATGCAGAATTTGCAAAATCAATGTTTAATTGATGGCACCGTCAGGTATCATACATCAGCAGGTTTTCAACTAAATAAGAGCTCATAGCAATAGTTGATGAAATTACATGGGAATAGGATAAAAAGTACTAGTCTTTGCAACTTTTTTATTCTGGTCATAGTCACTCTAAAATGAAGTGGAAAATATTGGCTGAAATGAAATTATGCTTATTTGTAGAGTTTTCTTTATTCAGAGATCAAGAAAGTTGGATGGGCATTTGGACTTCTCAGACACCTGTCTCTTTTTAGCTATGGGGAGAATATAATAGGCAGCTAAATGAAAAACATTTCCAACGAAAGAATATTACAGTTTTTATTTCTTTACTGAACTGATTTAAATCCAGTTTTAAGAAATGAATAATTTAATTTATACAATCTTACACTAGAGAATCAATCTGAATTCAGTTTCAGAGATAATTATTATTTTCCTGAAAACCATAGATTACATACATTTATATAAGATATCACACACACACACACACACACACACACACACACACACACACACACTTTCAAGATATGTATGTACAGCTGCTAAGCAAAGAGTATTTTTCAGCTTTTTTGTTTTGCTTTGTTTTAAATGTTGAATTGAGAGTGCAGCGCTGGAATCATACAGCTACACTGAAAAAAAAGCTGAATGTTCTTTTTTTCTGTGGCAATGCATATACCTGTAAATAAGTCTGATTTTAGAAAAAATAAGTTGCTCTTGTTTTTCTTTCTAGTGCTTGTTGCAGGATCCACTTTTTTTTTTGCATTATGCTTACCTAGTTCTTATAGTGAAGTTATAAGCCAGCTTGTCACAGACCCTGATACTGATTAGGACTGAGAAGGAGTGACTGACCCCACTTCACCCAGTTGGCTTCTATGCCTAAGGGAGGTTTAGAACCTGGATCTTCGTGTTATTTGCTCAGCACTTAAACCACCATATAATGCTGGCTCTCTCAGAAATACTACATTCACCGATACTCATTGTCTGCCAGTCATATACTTGTGAATTCAGTGGCTGAAGATGGAATATACATTGAGTTTCTATGTGGAGCAATGCTAAGGCTAATAATAGAACATGCTTCTCTGCTGATTTTTCTTTGAAAGTTTTAGAATCGTATATTTCTATGATGGAAAGATTACCCTTATTTTACAGTTTAGAAATGGATCTCTGAACTCATTGGTGTTTGAAATTATCTCTTATATCAGAGACAAGAAGCATGACTGACATTTTGTGCAGCAATGTTGTAACCATGGCACTAATGACGTCATTCAAATTGTTTGTGAAACAAAGCTAGTGCTGCTCTGTTCTTTGTGCTATTGAAGGATCCTTTACTAAATTTTACTGGTGAAAATGAAATGTATACATTTCATTTATGGAGAGGTCAGCAGTTTTATCATCAGTTTTTGCACATCTGTTTTAAATAATTTGGAAATTTAAGATTGCACTTGAAAATATAGTATCAGTTTCAAGCATTGTGTATTTTCAAAGGAAGAAGATCCTTTTTTTTTTTAGTAAAAGAGAAAGGCAAGACCTGGGCAGGCTTTTTAATTCAATGCCATATTTAGTTGACTTCAACTTGCTTCAAGTGCTGGAGGCAGGAATCCTGAAGCTTTTTTTTCAGTAACTTTTCTTGAATTGCAACTTCACTTATTCAAGAGCACTCAGTTTTATCAATTCTTCACTAATTGGGAAGAAGGGAAGCTAATGAAAAATCTGCATCAACAATAGTTAATGCATGAAAGAAATAATTGAAGCCATTTTCACTGTCACTGTAGCAGGAAACATAGAAATTGTATAAAAATATAGAGAAAGATGAAGTAGCAAAGCAAGCAAAAAAAATTAAATATGTGTGCTCAGAAATGGACGACATAGATATGATAGACTGGTCTAAGTTAAGAAAATCCTGAGAAATAACTAGAATGAAGTTGTTGTTGCTAATGATGTTGCTATTTTGTTCAGCTTCATGCATTCTATTATTTTACTCTAATAATTCAACTCCTGCAATTGCTTATTATTGTTATTATTACTCAGAATGGACATTTTATGCTTTATAACTGTGATGTTACCCTCTTGCCAGCAGCCTATACTAGAAATTTTGATTTGCATGTGCCTCTCTGATTTGGGTGTGCAATTAAAGTCCAGGAAAATTTTGCCCATCAATGCATGTTATTCCTACATGAAAATTCTAAAATCTACCCATATAAAAGAAAACACACAAAACGGTGTTGGTGTAAATTGCTATGTTGAAGAGCAAATGCAATCCACAGTCAACAGAAGAGCTCTGTAATAATTTTTAGAATTTAATAATTCTCACTGTATGAGAAGCAAACATACATCCTCTGTATGACCAGAATGACAAAATATTTGTGATAGTTGACTATCTGTAATAGATCAGCAATAGCTAGTATAATAAAATTACACAATTGAAAGGGCCATTTAGGCCAACAAATAATCATCCTGCTCCATGCAGGAATCCAAATTAAAGTATCCTCGACAAATGACTGATTATTTGATTTGTTCTATTACGTGCTTCTATTTTTTTACATACAGCGATGTGGAATTGCACTGCAAAAAATAGTTTCTCCTGGCTTTATACAATATTGCATATTTTACATTTTTTATATTTGTCAGTTGATTCTGAACATTAAACAAAGTGTACTATGTAGATACATGTGTCTCACATACCCTGAGTTCAAAAATTTGCAGTGTTTTGGTTTGTTTTCTCTGTACTCAATAAGTAGTTTACTATTCAACAGAAGAAGAAATTGGCCATTTAATTTCTATTTCAGTTTGGGAAAAATTATGCAGCATAAAGCTTAATAGGAATCTCTAGAAACATTGATTCCAACTAATATTTGAAGCAATCCATTTCAGTTTATCTAGAAGATTATTTATCTGTTTTAATATTTGTTTTATTGTTCTTATGTAAAATGCATAATATTAACTTTTCAAGTGGCCATAAAATAATATAATAATGAAAAACAATAGAATTCTGATAATATTGGCCATGCAACAAATAGTTCTTTATTTGTTGTAACATTTGGGAAGCACCAGAGCATGAAAACAATGTTAAATAGTAAGGCTATGTAATCTTGTTTGCTGACTATATAAGGTATTTTCTTAGTGAATAAATAAGGCCTGATTAATTTTATCTCTTTTAGGATAGAATTACTATTACAGTAGACATTGGTTAACTCATAGATAAGTGTGGTATAAGTTGGTTCTTTAGGTCCAGTAGGTTTACAATTGGTTGAACAGCAATACTCATTTATAAGGTGTTTATTAATGCTGTTGCATCCAATTGTAAGGTATTGTGAAACAGGATCATTCAGGGTTCTTTCCTTAACTCAAAGCTAGTCAATATTTTCATAAAAGATGTAGAAGGGATCTTACCAAATTAGCAGATGAACTTAAGTTATGGGTATTAAATAATAGTTTAAAGGACAAAATCGGAAAATGGTTTAGACAGCAAAATTCCAATCAGAAATAAACTCGAAAGCTTCAGCACTTAGCCAAATACATTTGGGTATAAACTGATAGCATAAGGTCCTGTATCTGGGTAAGGAAAATTAAATGCATACAGTAAATACAGGATATAGAATAGAATAGAATAGAATAGAATAGAATAGAATAGAATAGAATAGAATAGAATAGAATTCTTTATTGGCCAAGTGTGATTGGACACTTTGATGTATATGCTCTCAGTGTACATAAAAAGACAAGATACATTCGTCAAGAATAAAAAGATACAACACTTAGTGATAGTCAAGGTTACTAATAAACTATCAAATCATACTAGGAAACAAAAACAATATAAATTGAAAGATACGAGCAACATGGTTATACTAATAAGTGGGAAGAGATAGATACTAGTAAGGAAGAGAAGAAGAATAGTAATACAGTCTTAGTAAATTATTTGACATTGTTGTGGAAATTAGTTGTTGAGCAGAGTGATGGCATTCGGGAAAAACTGTCCTTGTGTCTAGTTGTTCTGGTGTGAAGAGCCCTATAGCGTCGTTTTGAGGGTAGAAGTTAAAACAATTTATGTCCAGGATGTGAGGGGTTTAGAGGATGTGAGGGATTTAGGAATGTAGTTTGTTGACATGTCTATATAGAGGACCTAGAAGTATTAATGGCCATCACATAAGTTTTAGCAGGTTGATATTACAGATTAAAATGTAATCTTGGACTTAATTAACAAAAGCATTGTGTCTAGATCCAGAAGACAAAAATAATAATTTTACTTTGCACTGGTTAGACTCAGTTTTCTGAATTCAGTTTTAGGCACCACATTTTGAAAAGGACCTAAAGCATCTGGAGTCAGTTCAGAACAAAGCTACAGATTTAGTAACTAAGCTGTATCAGAAAAGAGGAATTGGGCATGTTCAACTTACAAAGGAGAAGACTAGAGTAATAAATGATAGTGGTCTACAAATATCTAAGACTTTTTCATGTAAGTGTTCTCTAATAAAACTGGGGAGATACAATCACAGTAAGACATGTGAAGCAGTGGGAGTTTCCACAATACTATAAAGGACTTCTCATCCCTGGAGATTTTCAAATGTGAGCTGAGTAACCCAGTACTGGAGATGGTTTAATGTATTTTCAACAATGGATGGACACCTGATGGATGACCTATAAGTCTTTTCTTATTCATACATTCCCATTCAAAACTATAGATCCTTTCTCACATAGCAATAGCAATAGCACTTAGACTTATATACCACTTCATAGTGCTTTACAGCCCTCTCTAAGCGGTTTACAGAGTTCAGCATATTGCCCCCAACAATCTGGGTCCTCATTTTACCGACCTCAGAAGGATGGAAGGCTGAGTCAACCTTGAGCCTGGTGAGATTTGAACAGCTGAACTGCTGAACTAGCAGTCAGCTGGAGTAGCCTGCAGTAGCTGCATTTAACCACTGCGCCACTTCACAATCTGTGATAAATGTTACATCTAATAATGAAGCAGATGAGAGAGAGAGAGTTTTGGAACTCATGGAGTAGTTATTCAAATGTATACGATAAATAGTTCAGACTGTCAGGGTTCCAAGTAACACCCCCAACTAAGTAAGACTCAGAGGCAATATTAAACATGTTTATATTTTTAATCTGCATTCAAATTTGGAGAGATATTTCAGAAGCTTAAATAATTTTTTGTATACATCTCACATGTAACCTTTCCAGAATTTAGGACATAATTTGGATTCTATTATTTAAAAAAATAAGTGTTTTCTGATGTGGAATTATATATAATATCTGCAATTTATTTTCATTTTAGAGTCAGGTATGTCACATTTAAATACCTACTAATCAGCTGTACTCATTGGCAAACCAGATGCAGCTTGTTTTTTCACTCAAGTAATTAGGAACTTGAAAATATAGAAAATACTTTCAAAGTTCTTGCTTTTAGCTTGTGATCTCTGAAGACTGCTTTGTATTTCTAAATGTTTTCTCTATTCCTACCAAGATGAGAGGTCAAAACAAAATCTAAGATAATTCTACCTCTATTCATCCCAAGATAATACCTGACTGAGGTTGACTTAACAAATTGAATTTTGGCTTCAGTTAAATTGCATTCTTGAGCCAACTGGCATCTGTGATAATGAACAAACACATACCATTATCTTATATTTTTTATTCTGTTAAGAACTTTACATTTTATTGTAAAATGTTATTGTTATTGAAAGCTCAGCACCCAGCAAAATAGACATAGAGTTTTGACTGATAAGATTCTTGTAAATTTTTGCATATATTGTTATCTAAATATGAAACTAAATAAATAGGAATGTCAACAATATTTCTACTCTAAACTCAGAAGAAAAAATATATTAACAAATATATTAAATGATAAAAGGAAATTGTTTAGTTAAATTATGTATTTTAGAAAAACAACATTTCATATAGGTTTTTTATAGTAAAAGATATTTATTGGTTAGCATATGGCTTATTTCCACTATGTCTGTTCTTTCCAGTTTAATAAATAGTTTCAGATACTAAACTAAGAGACCTGGTATATCAGTCCAAAAGAAATACTAAGTTCCTGATGTTTCCAGAAAGATATGATACAAATAAAATTAAGCATAGATACATAATATAGAAGACTAGTGCAATTACATACCGTATTTTTCGGAGTATAGGACGCACCGGAATATAGGACGCACCTTAATTTTGGGGGAGCAAAACAAGAAAAAAAAAAACAATTCTGCCATACCTAGCATTCAATACTTTAGCAAGTGACTGTGGTATGCCCCCCTCCCCCCCTCTCTCTCCCCTTCCCCTCCCTCTCCCTCTCCCTCTCCCCCTCTCTCCCTCCCTCCCTCTCTTTGAAATAAATCTGCTGGCTTTGGTGGGGTTTCTATGGACACCCCACCGTTTGCCCTGTTTTTGGAATGGGGAGAAAAGTGATTGTAGAAGCAAAAAAAGAGCATTGCGTTTCAGGCTGCAGCCCGAAAACACTTCCCTCCCCGATTCCAAAATTGGAGGAAGGACTTTTTGCACGCCGCTCAGGGCATTGCATTGCAACCCCTGCTGCCGCGGGGGTCTCTGCCTGAGAAGGACCCTCAATCAGCCATCTCCAGGGAGCCACCCCCGTCCTCAGGAGGCAGCAGCCCCTTTAAGAGTGAAGGAGCTTTTTTATTTTTTATTTCCCTCCTTCCAGCCTGAGCCGGCCGATCGCGAGCCTGCCGGCAATGACAGCATGCCGCAGACGTTTGTGGAGGGGAGGGGGGAGGTGATCGCTTGCCACTGCCGCGCAGGTATGTGAGTCGCCCAGGGGTCAGCCGCACCTCGGATTGGAGGGTCCTTGTCCTGCTGCTGCCCCAAGGAAGCTGTGGAGCTGAAGAAGCCTCCACCCACCTGCCAGCCCGCCACTCAGCTTGGGGAGGAAAGCATTTTCAGGCGGCAGCGCTGCGATCCCCTCCCCGATTCCAAAAACATGCAACCGGCGCTGCCCGCCACCAGAAACGCGATGCTTTTCTTTGCCGAGAAGGACCCTCGATCAGCCATCTCCAGGGAGCCACCCCCGTCCTCAGGAGGCAGCAGCCACTCAGCCTGGGGAGGAAAGCGTTTTCAGGCGGCAGCGCTGTGATCCCCTCCCCGATTCCAAAAGGCTGAGTGGTGAGCTGGCAGATGGGTGGAGGCTTCTTCAGCTCCGCAGCTTCCTTGGGGCAGCAGCAGGACAAGGACCCTCCAATCCGAGGCGCGGCTGACCCCTGAGCGACTCACATACCTGCGCGGCAGCAGCGGTGGCAAGCGATCACCTCCCCCCTCCCCTCCATGAACGTCTGCGGCGCGCTGTCATTGCCGGCAGGCTCGCGATCGGCCGGCTCAGGCTGGAAGGAGGGAAATAAAAAAATAAAAAAGCTCCTTCACTCTTAAAGGGGCTGCTGCCTCCTGAGGACGGGGGTGGCTCCCTGGAGATGGCTGATCGAGGGTCCTTCTCGGCAAAGAAAAGCATCGCGTTTCTGGTGGCGGGCAGCGCCGGTTGCACGTTTTTGGAATCGGGGAGGGGATCGCAGCGCTGCCGCCTGAAAATGCTTTCCTCCCCAGGCTGAGTGGCGGGCTGGCAGGTGGGGGGGTGGGGGCTACATTCGAAGTATAAGACGCACCCAGTTTTTGACCCTCTTTTTGGGAGTAAAAAGGTGTGTCTTATACTCCGAAAAATACGGTACATTAAGAGCCTAGAAGTTAGTAGCATGAGAAGTGTCATCTTGACTTAAACATATTCGGAGTACTGAAGGATACGATCTTAATGTTATTTCCAAAGTTCAACACCAATATATTTCTACATAGCAGCCTCGAGCAAAATGTTCTGAAGATAATTTGGTGCTTATGTCACATGAATGTGCCCTCTTGACAAAAAAATATTTTTGATAGATAGACCATGAATAAAAATAACAAGAAAACCAAAATAAATTGCTTCTTTTGGAGGGAGTGCTTTGAGTCATGGTAACTCCTAACAATTACCTGGACTAATCCCTGCAGTTTGCTGCACAAGATTTTCAGAAGTGATTTGTCATTTTCCTCTTCCTAGAGCTAAAAAAGAATGACCCACCTGGCTACATCCCTAAGGCAGAACTAGAACTCATAGCCTCTTGGTTTCCAGCCTGATGCTTTGAATTACTACACCAGACTGAGTAACCTGTAATTAAGCTGTTAAATATTAAAAATTCTTTGGATAATTATAATAGCAAAAACATACAGATTAATAATGTGACTCTCTTCTTTTTTAATCACACAATAAATATTCTCTTCCCAAATCACCTTGTGCACTTATTTATTACTGAAATTACTTAGCTGTTTTGGTGAACGTTTTTATTTTAAAGAATTAAAGCCATTTATACTAGTGTAATTTCAATTGACTTTGATATTATTTAATACTATTTTTATTTATGAGCTGATTATTGTCTCAATCTAAAAATAAATTCTGAACTAAGTTAGGTTAAAGATTAATTAAGGATGATCATTGAATATAATCATTTTGAGAGCTTTCTTGGAGTTCTCCTAAATGTATGATCACAGATAGAGATTGTATTGATTTTAGTGGAATTAAATGTTTAGCGAAATACTATTAATTATTGGTTGCCTCATATTATCCAACTATTTAACTATGGTTAAAATAGTAAATGATAAAATCAATACCATATTAAAAATTAGAATGGAATATTTTTCTAAATTTAAATAAAATGATAACTTGATTATTTATGACCTACTTGATAATTTATTTTAAAACCATCAGATTCTTTAAGATAAAGCATGATGACAATTTATGTAGTTTGCTTTTAATTGTATGTAGTTGTAATACTGATTGTTGGTTTTTGATTAAATAGAATGTAAAAAATCTACTGTCTACAGAAAATGAACTTTAATTATAAGCAATTTTTTCAGATTAGGAAGGCATAGAAGTTTTCGAATTAAGATTTAGGTATAACTTCGAATGCTGCATGTTGGGCATTAATGTTGAAGGATTCCTTTCTTTTCAGTATACTAGAACTAAATGAGCTTTTCAACCCTTAGAATGCTTACAAGAAAATGGATATATTTTTCTTAATCTCCTGTTCTTCTCTCAAATGATTATTTAAAGGCTTAATACTAGTTCCCAGTAGCTACATATTGAATGAACTGTGAGTTTCTCAGGGCAGAAAAGCCAAAGCCATCAATAACTAATAACTGGCTTCCACCAAATACAAAAAGGTATCAGTTAAATTGTGAATAAGGCAGAAGAAAGAAGTTCAAACCCAGTAAAATAATGTTTACAGTGATTTCAGTCTAGTGTGCAATAAAATTATTAACTGGTTGTGTCAAGGCTGGGAAGATGCAACCAAGTTGAAGTCAATTTATTTATTTATTTATTAGTAAGACTTATATATTGCCTCATAGTGTGAGCACTCTCTAAGCGGTTTACACCAGTAAGCAATGTATATTTATATTGCCCCCAACAATCTGGGTCCTCATTTTACCTACCTTGGAAGGATAGAAGGCTGAGTCAACCCTGAGCCGGTGAGATTTGAACAGCTGAACTGCTGATCACAGTCAGCTAAAGTAGCCTGCAGTACTGCACTCTAACTGCTGTGCCACCTCGGCTCATTAAAGAAGGGTGCCTGCCTTTAGCAGACAAAAACAGTGGAGAAATATTTTTATTGACATAGCCTGAAAGTGTGTGTGTGTGTGTGTGTGTGTGTGTGTGTGTGTGTGTGTGTGTGTGTGTGTGTTCCAGTTTGTAAAAATCCCTGCAGGTTTTTTTGGTAAGGGTTTTCAAAAGAAATTTGCCATTGCTTCCTTCCTAGGGCTGAGAGAAAGTGACTGGCCCAAGTTCACCCACCTGGCTTTGTGCCCAAGTCAGAACTAAAATATATAGGCTCTTAATTCTAGCCTGATACTTTAACCACTACAGTACACCAAACTGGCTGTCCGGCTTATGCTACTTCAAAGGAACCGCTATTTATCATTTAGAATTTGGTTAACTGTTAAGATTCCTCCTCTACAACACAATATTATAGTTTAATTATTTTTGGAATATGTAAGAAGTTAATATTAATTTAGAAAAAAATTCAAATTAAACATTAAAAGTAGTAAAACTAATTAAAACTGTTAAGTGTATATTTGCTGCATTTCCTCATAAAATTAGTATGAAACTATTTGGAACAATAAACCAATTCACAGCTTACATAACTTAAGTCTTTTGTACTATTATTATTGAGGATGGTGATGATGATTATCAATTGTTATACACTTCCAGTATATGGTATCATTAATATTCATATAATTTTCACAGTTACAAAAATAAAAGCTTGATCAGGGACCCTTTATTAAATATTAGCACAAAGGGGACAGTAAAGAGAGAGAAACAGTTGGAGCAAATGGTTAACAAAAGGGCATACAGAAAAGAATGAGAAGATTACTCCAAAGCCTTCATGCTCAAGGTAGGAATTGAAGCAGCGGTGAAATGCTCCCGGTTCGCTTTTGCCTGTTGGTCGTTGGAGAGCCAATCGCGAAGGCAGCGCTACACTCTGCCCACCCACCGGGACACCGCCATTTGAGTTCTTTTACCCTCTGCGCATGCAAAAGCGTTCTGTGCATGCGCAGAGGGTACAGGAACTCAAATAGCGGTGTCCCGGTGGGTGGGCGGAGCGTCGCGCTGCCTTCGCAATCGGCTCTCCGACAACCAACAGGCAAAAGCGAACTGGGAGCATTTCACCCCTGATTTGAAGGAAATAAAAATATTTGCACCTAGGGAAGTGTAGATTAGTATGACCATGTCAAGCCCAAGCTCAAGGATGACACAGTGAAATCCAATTGAGTTCTATTTGCTTACACCTAATAGACAGAATCATGCCAAACTAAAGCTATAACTTTCTAACCTACTATATACAGTATATCTGAGAGATTCTAGGGTGTGACTACCTTGAACCAGAGGTGGGTTCCTCCCAGTTTGGACCGGTTCGCCCAAACTAGTAGCGGCCCGCTGGTGACATCATGATGATGTCACGGAACCACGAGGTGTGCCCACGTGGCGCAGGAGGAAGCGAACTGGCAGCGAGGTAAGTTAGAACCCACCCCTGCCCTGAACCTCTGCTCCCGTCCCCCATTTTGCTTGGAACTGGGCAATCTCTTAATCTGGACATCTCTCTGGGAAAGCTCTAGGTTGCCTAAATGATCCCCACTACTCCTCCATGTCTGAAATAATATCCCAATCTATTTTATTTGTATTTATAGATTTTTTAAAAAAAAAGATCCATTCAATGTTTGCACAAATGTTTGTTTTCAAATCTTCCCATTCTACATAACTTTTATCTGCCGCTATTTTACAGTCACTAATGTAAAATTCTTACTATATATTGATGTATACATTTCCCTGAAGTTGTTTCATGTTCTTTCCCCCAGGACTCTTCTGTATAGATAAGTATGGTTGTGCAATTCCTTCTGTATATCAAATTTATTTTAGCCATAGGGGTCACTTGTGTTTATAATAGTGAAGTTAGATAATAATAGTTTTCTTACTTTGAACTTATCAATTCATGATAAATGCAGTTTCTTCCAAGATGGGTTACTTTTAAATAATCTCTTTACTTGGATTGAGTATTAGTTTTACTGTATTCTTTTGGTTTACTTCTTTACTATTCCCAAGCACTAGTTAGCATGCATAAATAATTAAGTATTTAAACAAATAAACAAGCTGAGGTCATCAATAGGAACTGAGGTCATCTAGGTAAGATGGAACTTTGAACAGGTGAGGATGATTAACTAAATCAACCTAGCATAGACGGATATATTCTGTAGCAAATTTGCTTAAATGTTTAGCAAGAAGATGTTCAGTCTATTTCAAAAAATTTCCTAAGGCAGTAGAATATTAAATCTCGAGTTAAACTAATACTCTACCTTATAGTTAAGAGCAATGGCTTTCCCTAAGATGTTTGATTATAGCTCCTATAAAAATGTTGGATTATATTTTTGTACATTGTGGTTACATAATGAATTGCTATAGACATTTATCATGGAAACAATTAACTTAAAGTATTGATTTGAAGCAGAATAGATTAGTAAACATAGGAGGACTAAGTTTGTTGCCATAGAAACTTAGATATTTAGAGAAAGAGAATGCCTTAATTCTTGTTGTTTAGTCATAGAAAAATTCAAAATAATTTTGCTCCTTGTCATAATTTTTTTTTTACAGAGCGTTAGCTAATCCAATTATTTATTATTTAAAAAATACCATTATCTCAAACATCATGAAGGAAACTAGTCTTTTAAAGCAGGGGTCCCCAATCCTGGGCCACAGACCGATACTGGTCTCTGGCCTTTTAGGAACCAGGCGGCACATCTGGAAGAGAGCGGCAGCTGAGCAAACAAAACCGAAACGATTCCCTCCCCTCGGTCAGTGGAAAAATTGTCTTTCACAAAACCAGTTCCTGATGCTGAAAAGATTGGGGTTTACTGTTTTAAAGGAATTATCTTTGGTTGGAAAAGGAGCATATTTTAAAATTTTAGACTGTTATGGCTGAAAATTTGGCTAATCTGATAGATTTTTTATTTTTATTTTCCTCCAAAAGTTCTAAGAAATATTTCTCCAAACATATCTTCTGAAATCTAAATGCATTATGCATAGGCTATTGGATTCATTTTTATTTGCTTTAGTTGGCATTAATTCGAATTCTAATGCTGACAAAAATGTCCTTTTTCACTCAGAAAATATTCTCCCTGTCTCTGAATTTAAAAAGAATTAGAAAGAAAAGTAGTTTTTAATAGCACAAAGAGAAATAGAAAACATTATTAACTGATTAAGTAAATGTATTTCCTTTCTTTATTCTATTAAAAACCTTTTTAATTAAATTATCTGTGGAAATCCTTTGTGTCAGCAAACCTCTTTAAACAGAGTTTATAGTTATTATAGATCTATTAATGTACATTGCTTTAGTTTCTTCACAAGGATGAAAAGAGGTTTTTCTTTAAAAAATTAACAGTAAGAAATGTTGGAAATGTAAGCAACCTGAAGGAACATTTTATCATGCTTGGTGAACATGTAAAAAAGTTTTAAAAATTGTGATACAGAGGATTTTCAAGATCAATATTCAATTGAAACTGGAACCTTTGCTTTTAGGATTAATGGATAAACAAAAAAACTTATGGAAGATTATTTCAATGTATGATTATTGTGGCAAGATTAATATATGCACAGAGATGGAAAGATTTGACACAAGTGGGCTAGTTTTGCAACACAACCATTATAAATCATCAGGATATGACAGTATCAACAATAAAAAGGCAGTTAAAATAGTTAAGAATGTGTAGTCAGATAAGTAAAAATTCATATAGTCCTGAAATAATGTCTGAATTGGTGCTAACCAAGATTACCTGGGAAAGATTTTTAAACATCTGTCATGACAAGGAAAACTCTCTGATTATGGCTTTGAAGAAGAATCTATATAGAACAAAATAGCCCAGAAAAAAGTTAGTGTTAATATGTTGCTAATATGAAAAAGGAGTATGTCATGAGTAAGATAGAATTCATCTGGAAATAACAGCAATAATAAGTTGGGAGGAAAATATTCAGCTTTAACTAAAGCCTCACTGGTACTTTGCCCACAGTAAGCTTATTGCAACTGTCAATGAGTATAAAGAAGTTGTTATGATCTTAATGCTTCATAGTTAGATCTGTCAGCTTACGTATTAAACAAGAAGATTCATAAGGTCAGTATTTTTAGGTCATTTATGAACAAACATACTGTTGGCTCTCATTGGTTCACTTATAAGCCAATGAACTGGAAGATGTAAGTCATTTACAGAGGAGGTATAGTGTTTTAAAAAGTCAGCAGAAGCAGCCTATTTATCAATGGAAGAAGAATCAGTTTCAGGGAACCAGAAAACAAGCTGAGATTACCAAAAGTAGAGGTTGTGAAAACTGTTAAAACAATCTCAAATGAGACTGTACAGAAGAAATTTATCTTCACAGAAGACTTCAGAAAGCAGAATAGAAGCCTTCATTGGTCCAATTTTAGGTTTCCAGCTAGTCTAACAGAGTCAAAGAATGTCATTATAGCTAAAAAAAAACCCATAAAATACATATATTTTTAACTGAGAGAAGCAAATTGTTAGTTAAGAATTTAAAATCTACCTTAAGTAACTGGGTAGATGTAATGTAAGCCTTATTTAAACCTATTTATGCTGTAATATAATACTAGTATAAGCAAATAATAGTAGGTTATTAAAATATTCTAATTTTATGCACAACTAAGAACAGCTAAGAACAATAAAACAAATACAAAGTTGTTTAATTTTTATCTAGCCTTAGAAAATGTATAAATTCAGGTAGTAATGTGTAAGTCACTGTCCAAAATGTTAAAAAAAATATTTTTATTTTAAAGAGCTATAATCGCCCTTCAATTCTTCAAAATGATTTTTTGTTAGAAAATCAGAACAGGCAGGTGACTCAACAATTTCCCTCTGACATTTGCCAGATTGTATAAAAATATTACTGCAGCATGTGTATTTAATTGACAGCATGAGATCTATTATTTAGGGGAAATATCTTGCTTGCTTTCCTATTTTTTACTTTTCATAAATACACTGGTTTCTAAATTTTGCAATCTGGTCTTGACTTTATTTTTGTTAATAATTAGTATGTTTGTGAATTTTGTTATGCCATATGGACAGAACAAAAATAAAACAATTTTGTTGCTTGCATCTAAAAATATAACTGGCATTTGTAAAACTAAAATTCATAACAATAATTAATCTACATGTACTAAGCACAGTCGTTTTAAAGTAGATGAAAAAAGGTACTGGCAGCAATGGAAATCCACAGTATTCTTCTTGTGCATGAGATAAATATTAGTAATCCTCTGGTTAAGAAGTCCTTGCTCTTCCATTTACTGAGTAATTGGTTATAAGCTCAAAGCACAGTTAATAAAAGTGAAACAATGGTAAATGTCTGGCCTACAGTGATTCATGAGAGCTCTGAGATGGAAATGTTAAATGGTCTAAAAGTTGCTATTGAGAATTACTGTCCTACTTTGGGGCTAGAAACTAAATATTGACACACAGGTGATAGACTTTACCTTATGATTTTTCTGGGTGGAATCTAAGGCATAATTATATTTTTGTGAGCATTATCCAAGAAAAAGTACAGTTTAAGTCCAAAGAATTATATCTGGAAATAATGTAATATCAATAAAACATGATCTTTACCTTTATTACATCACTCTATTGTCTTGTGTGCTAGCAAGACTTCTAATATGAAAATAATCAAATAATCTTCTCTTAAATTTCCTTAACTTGAAATTAAACTTTCTTCCTGGCCTAGTATATCTCACTAATTGGCAAGTTTTGTTTTGTCCACATGGCTCTCACTAAAAACATGCTTCATGCAGGAGAGACCCAAGAAAACAGTTTTCCATTTTGGAGGTGAAGTTGCTGGTGTCTGAAGCTATACATGAGGCAAATCAAGATTGCATAAATCTTTTTAATCTCTTTTCCATAATGTATGCACTCCTTAGAACTTACTTCCGTGTCTTCCAACTTGCCACTGTGACAATATACAGCTTTGGACACACTTCTTTGACAATCTGCTATTGTTTTCCCCTTACAATTTACAGGGTTTTTTAAAATAGTATTTATTTTATTCAATTTTCTATAGTTGCCCAACTCAACCAGGTGACTCTGGGTGGCTATATAATAATGTGAGAAATGCAAATGGAAAGATTTGTACAGTGTCAGTGGCTTTGTTTACCTTGCTTACAATCAACTTTTCCTCATAGAGGGATTCTGTTTTTTTTTAATTATTTTTGGTGATTTCCATCTCCACCCTCAATCAAGTACATAGAAGTTCATGTATTAAAAGGCAATCAGAGGAAATAAACCAGAAATGTATTTACTTTCTGTGAGGAATGGGATGCGAGGAATAAATTACTTGACATTTTAATGTTCTCTTATTAGTATATTCAGTTGGAGAGAAAGGCTATTATAGACACTGTTTTCTTCATGTTGATTTTCAGTCAACAAAGCATAATAACCATTTTTGAACTCTTTTTTGAGAAACAGAGGAATGGAAACATTGGTATGTTGAACCAATGTATAATAGCCTTTCCTGCATCTGGGACTCCAAAGTAAGCTGTCCCTGAGGCAAAATAGGCCTACCTGAGAATCAGTCTCTCTCTTCTATTCCATGATTCTTTTATAAGCTAAGCTAACCTCATAAAAGTAAACCTGTGATGATTTTTTACAATATTCTTACTCCATTTAATACACCTGAAATATACTAGTATCTGAATCATACATGACTTAAATTCTAATTATCTTGAAGCATGGCTCCAGTTGCTCACTTTCAGGTTGTGGAATCGTCTGAGGTTACTAATGGGGGAATTCCATTAGTATTAGCGTTCTACATAATAAATATGATACTTCTGCTTTTCTAAGAAGAATTTCTGCAGTGAAGAATGTCTTCTGTTTTTTAATCTTTTATTCTCCTTCTATCTAGTTTCTTCCCTTGTACTTTGGATGGCTCAACCTAGCCTATTCCATTCATCAAGCAGCTGTTACCACAGAGATCATTGATAGACTTGGCATTGCTCCCATCCTCTAATTAGTTACTGTAATAGCTATCCCTCAAGATGGCTTAATGATTATTGTCAATTGTCTTGAATAGTGAAAAAACATCTACACCCACACTATGAAGATCAAACTTAAATCTTAACTATCTCAAAGTGTCTACTACTGATTGATTCTTAAGCCTTGGTAAACCTGTTTAGGTAGAGTCCTTGTTCCACAATCACATAACCCTGGGTATATGGTTGGATGATGGTAAGGGGTACTGATTTTTAGAGAATATCTAAGATAATAAACTCTTCTAAACTGATATCTGTCCAAGGAATTGTAAGATTTATTCAGATAGTTGCTAATCAGGTTCATGTTGTAAATTAAGCCACTACTGTATATGGCTCTAAATAAATTGGCCTATCCATTACAAAACTGTTCAGTCACCAGTAAGTGTCCTAGGTTTTCACTTGGTTGAGCAATATTTTCCATAGTCAGGTTTTGTGTGTGTGTGTGTGTGTGTTTATGTGTTTATGTGTTTATGGGTATGTATATTGTTTTTGTAATTTTATGTTATTCTCTTTTGTTCCTAGAATATCATGTTTAGATTTTATATAATTTTATCTAGCAGTTGTATTATTCACACCCAGTATATGCCAGGGACACACAAATAGAAAAAAACAATGTACATGTGATATTCTATGAGCCATGTATGGCAGAAGCCTTAACCCATTCTTTCTCTACCATTTTCTTGTTGCTATGGTTAAGGAAGTATTTTAGTTGAGGACAAAAATACATCTAAAAATCTAGAAGAAGTAAACTAATCAAGCATGTAATTTGAAGAAATTAAACAGTAAAGGTCTTCTTCCAAGTAGTTTTTCTAAGAAAACTTTATTTCTGTTACTTACAAAATGGACTGTATTTTGCAAAAACAACCACCACCACCACCCCAACCCTTCTGTTTTGTAATGCTGAGGAAAATATAAAAAGTATATAAAGATATGAATTGGGAGGGAGTAGATGTTTCCTTCAGCCAAAACTTACAGAAAATTAGGTTGTTCAGTTAATTAATACCAACACAAAGTAGAATAAAGGGATATTGCCAGAGTTTAAATATAATTTTGTGGGCCTTCAAATGAAAACATCTGTGCTGCACTTTCCTCAGCAAGTTTTTATTAATATTAATATATATCTAAATGAATGTGTAATGACTATGAGGCAGGAAGATTGTACCCTCAACTTCATCTCCATGTATTTTATGCTGATGCTGAAGCAAGTCTTATGATAAGATTATAAATGTAGTTTACAATAATAATTTTATAACAATAAAGACCCAAACCTATAAAAACAAGAGGAAAACTTCCCTAATGTCACTCACTACATTCTTATCCCACTTTGACTTCACCCTATCCCAGCGCCTGGGGGAAGAGCCAGATCTTAAGTGCTCTCCGGAAGGTTAAAAGGGTGGCGTCTGTTGGATCTCAGAAGGGTGTTCCATAGGGCAGAGGCTGCAATAGATGAGGTATATTTCCAAGGAGCTACAAGATGGCAATGTTTACAGCAGTCCTTCTCAAATAGTGGGGCATCCCCCCGGGGGGCTCTGAGCGATGCCAGGGGACGCGTGTGACCCCGGGGAACATGCGTGGTCCCTCTCGATCGATTCCCCCAGACGGGGAGTGTTTTCCCAGTTGCACGCTGCTCCGAGCCCGGAAGAGAAGGCGGCAGGGTGGGGCGGCTGCGTGGGTTCTTGTTGTTCTCGGCAGGCGCCGTGGTAGCCATGAACGGCATGGCGAACCTGCTGCTGGACAAGGTGGAGCATTCTCTGCAGCTGGACAAAAGCTTCAAACAACACCCTAAAGCCTCCTTCCACACCGTTCTCTGTGAGTGCCCGGCAGAGGTAGCGCTTATGGGCCAGGCCGGCGACCCCAAAACATCAGCTTGATTAAGCTGGCCTGGCCCCATGTCAAAAGAGGGCCCTAACCACATTAGCCTATGCCTGCCTAACCGAAAACAGGCTCCACTGAGTTCAGTGTGACTTACTCCCAGGTAAGTGGGTAGAGCAGCCTTCCCCAGCCAATAGTTTGCTTGTAGTTTATAATAAGTAAAATAATAAATATTAACACTACAATTCCATTGGGGCCCAGATTGGAGAGTTGGGGGGGGGCGAAATGTTTACTTCTTCCTAGGGGGGGCGTAACAGAAAACAATTGAGAAGCACTGGTTTACAGGAATAGACCTGGAGTGTGCCTACCCTATCCACTCTGGTGGGACAGGTACATAACCTCAGAGAGACATAATCCCACAGATAACCTGGTGTCATGCCATTTAGGGTTTTAAAGATGGTAACCTGCACCTTGAATTGAACCTGACAGGAAACTGGGAGCCAATGCAGCTCATTCAACAGGGGCATTATATCGGCAAACGTAATTATTTTAAGTTGGAGGCCTTTTTAATTACTTAAGTAAGCAAAATCAAGTTTGTATTATATGACAACATTCTAAATATTATTAGTATATTTTGATGTATAGAATGAATAATAACCCTGTTGCAGCCATCCATGTATTTTGAGAAAATATTTAATTAATGATTTTTACTAATAGTTTAGAGAGAATGTCTGCTTTATACAGTACTTTATCTATAGGGATTCCAATCTCTTAAATCAAGGATAGTCCCCTTTCTATACCCTTCTGGAAGACTACAAAACTTAGGTGCTTGAAAGGTCTTTTGGGGCATTAGTACTGTAGTTCCTGATATCAGCAATATTATCTTAATTGTAATTTTAAGCCATAATATATGTTATGTTCCTTATATCATTGTACAGCATTGTTGTCTATATCATTATATTTTATTATTATTACATTGACTACGGATTTTACTCTTGTATACCACTTATGTTAACTGAAGCACTTTGTAGGTAGGTAGGTAGGTAGGTAGGTAGGTAGGTAGGCAAGCAGATAGGCAGGCTGACAAACAGACAGTTGAACCTGTTGAAACTCTCTGGTGCTGTTTGTCTGATACATTTTTGAGCTTGTAGTTTTCTATATGATTTGTAACCCAGCACCTTTGTCATATATTTACCATTTCATTCTGCTAATACAGTTAGAATTAAAGTGTTCCATTTATTTTTATTCTGCAGTGGTTTTTAATAACTCATGCTTTCCACAGTCCCACAAAATAGATATCCAATTTTGTATATATAAACAGGTTTCTTCCAGATAACTTATTCATTCATTATATTACTAGCAGAGGAAAAAGTGAATATCACTCATGCTTCTATATTCCCTTCAGTAATAAAATATGAAATTAACTTTATGTGGGATCAGTGTTCTAACATTTGCCATTGATAAATATATCCCAGTCTTATGTACTAAAGCCAATTTAAGCCCTCTTTTTTCTTCAGCATTTGCAGTACAACGGCACCGGTTAAATAATTGCCTTCTATTATATATTTTTAAAAATAAGGAAATCAAGCTACATAATCTTGATTGCTGCATAAATTCCACTGGTTCTAATGGATTTAGATGTGTTTTCCTAGTTTCCTATGGAATCAATTAAATTATTATGGAATGCTTATTTATAAAAGAACATTGACAAACCATTACTAGTATTTTTTTTAAAATATCCTTTTTTAATAGAGCATCTTATTTTATTATATGTTTTAATGAAATATTTGTCAAAAGTTATTTAATTTGAAATATTTCCCAGAAGCAATATACTTCATAAGGGTAGCAAATTATGACTGATAATGACAAACTAGATAATTTTTCTGAAACATCTAAAGGTTACAACTGTCTCTTGGGTTTGTAACTGTTAAAATCAATAAACTGTGATGCAAATATCCATTTAACATTGAAGTCCCATGAAGCTTCTCATTATTAGCAAAAATCTAAAGCTTACCTCTTGGATCTTTTGAAGGAAATCACATCTCTTTAGGATTTGACTGAGAAGCAGGGGTGAAATCCAGCAGGTTCTGGACAACTGGTAGCGGAAATTTTGAGTAGTTCGGAGAACCGGTAGCAGAAATTTTGAGTAGTTCGGAGAACCGGCAAATACCACCTCTGGCTGCAATGGAGATTTTGCAATATCCTTCCCCCAGGAGTGGGGAGGGAATGGGGATTTTGCAGTATCCTTCCCCTGGAGTGGGGTGGGAATGGAGATTTTGCAGTATCCTTTCCCTGCCACGCCTACCAAGCCACGCCTGCCGCGCCATGCCATGCCATGCCCACCAAGCCATGCCCACAGAACCGGTAGTAAAAAAAAATTGGATTTCACCACTGCTGAGAAGTCTTTTATTCCAAAAGATCTTTTGCCTCTTGTGTCAACATGAAAAAAAGGAATCTCCCTGTGGCCCAACATTTACAAACTTTTCTCTAGAGAACAATGTGATTAGCTGTCTACTAACCAAACACAGTTTAGATTACAAATGTCGTGCAAGAATAAATATGTATCTTTGAGATGGCATGGCCATGTATTGTACAAAACATCCTGTATTGTCTTTTAAATACCACAAACATTTTTACTAGTAGTATATTTTGATGTATAGAATGAATAATGACCTTGCTGTAGCCATCCATGTATTTTGAGAAAATGTTTAATTAATGATATGGAGAGGATGTAAAAGAGAAAGCTATTGTGAAATATTGTAATATTACAATTCTATTTATCTCAGCTTAACAGTAGTAATATCAAACATTTCTATACTTTGTGCTTTTTTAAAAAAAAAGTCAGACATTGAGTTTATTTGGGGAGGGGAACCTTTGAATTACATAATCAATAATTCATTGAACTGTATGTTTCTATTTGTTGTGTATATCTGTGTATATAAGGAGGAACTTCTGCTTGAATTAGTTATAGACTATTACAAGTGACTACTGATTACTTATTAAAGGGAACATACTCAATTTAATAGAACTAACTCCCTTTAGAGGTCATCTTCCTGGGTGCCCTTTTCTGGCAAGCTATGTTGCTAATTCTAGTGCCTGATAGTCTTAAATTATTCCTTGACGCTGGAAAAGAAGACACAGAGCAATCTGTAAACATATATTTTCAGCCAGAAAAATATCTCACATTCTCAGTCAGAGAAGCTCTCCCTAAAGCTCAGTAGATAAGCTCCACTATTCATTATCTCCCTTGTAAAATTGGCGTATTTCTGTTTGCTCTTCTTCATTCCTTCACTCTGGTCACCATCTCACAGTTTCTTGTCCTATTGCTAAAGAGTACTGGCTATGACTCTTGGCATTTTCTATAATAATCATCTTATTAAACATTACAACTACAGTGATTAAAAAAATGAAATGCATACTAAAAGAGAGAAGGTACAGAAAGAAGAAAGAAAAAATAAATGGGGAAAAATAATATAGTAAAGAAAAAAAAGAAATTTATAATGACATTACTTCCCTCTTCATCACAAGTATAAACAATTTCAGAACTTTATCATCTTCTCTTAAAGGCCAGCAAACAATCTCTTCTTCTCAGTTCCCATTTCTTATCTATAAACATATTAAAATCTTTGTCATTTCAATCATGATCAGCAAAAGTCCATTAAGGGTTACCAGAGATAAAAACCTACCAATTTTAACCTTGATCAAAAAAACGAACTTTATATTCCTTCCTTTTACTTTTAACAATCTTAATCTTCAGTCCCTTCAAATAATGTCCTAGAACTTCATTTATTTTCTTTTTCTCATAAAATTATTCAAAGTCTGTTTCCAATATAGGAAAATTATCTAGGTCACTCACCCCCTCCTTCCTCCTTCCTAAGAAACACTTCACTTAGTCTGTCACATCATCTCCCCCTTTGTAGACACAATCCATCACACCATCTTCAGTCCACCATTTCTGTTACATCTCAGCAATGAGAGTCTGGAGGCGAGGCTTGTGACTTCAGCTCTTTATTAGGTGACAGTGAGCAACTCCAGCAAAAACTGGGATTATGGCAGGGGTTTAAATAGAGCGCTTGACTGGCAGGGAGCCAATCAGATTTTACCTGCTCAGGTTCCTAGTCAGACTGGAGTGAAGACTTCCCCCAGTTCCTCAAAACATAACATCTCTTTCCCTTTAGTCCTGTGCATACATTAGCATCTAGATACGTAGGATGCTTTATAGGTCTTGTTGACCTGCGCAGTTCAGTCGGGGCGTCGATCGGAGCCGGAGAGGATGTGTTTTCTCCCTCTGGCTCCCTCTGGATTATTCTGGAACGACGCTATGGCGATGCTGGATTTAGCCGGGCTGGACTCCTTGTCATCGCTGGGTGGCGTCTCCGGATCAAAAGCTAAGTGAACTGGCTCCGGAGAAAAAGTCGTAGCTGTAGAGAGAACATGGTTAGGAGGAGAGCCCTCTTCCCACTCAGCATTTAGTGGCCAGCGGTCTCGTAATTGGTCTAAATGACGTCACCATTTTCTGCCATCCCCTAGGCCTATTAGATATGACTTTGGGCCTATTCTTTCCAAAACTTCCCCAGGTAGCCATGGGGGACTCGTAGCATGATTCCTTGCATAGACTGCATCACTTACTTTAAATGTTTTGATTTGTGTCGTGTTTAGTGTTTCCTTGTTGTTGGAATAGCTCGGGTGTAGTCTGTCGAGAGTGGACCGAAGCTTTCGGCCCATTAAGAGCTCGGCAGGACTTTTCCCGGTGACCATGCTTGGTGTTATGTGTTGTGCTGTTAATAATCTATCGATGCGGGCCTGCCAATCCCCTTGTTTAACTCTGCCTAGGGCCTCTTTTGTAGCTCGGACGGCCCTTTCAGCCGATCCATTACTACTCGGCTGAAAAGGAGATATTAGGGTCTGTTTAATACCTAAACTAACTAGGAAACTCTCGAATGGTGTCGAGGTTAGCTGGGGCCCAAGTGTCTGAAACTAACATGTCGGGTAAACCGTGTGTTGCAAAGAGTTTCTTCAGCAGCTTTACCACTGCTTCTGTAGTTGTGTTTGGCATTTTTGCCACTTCTAACCATTTGGAGTAAGCATCGACTACTATTAAAAATGTTTGTCCATGGAATGGCCCCACGAAATCCAAATGTATTCTTGACCATGGGGCCCTGGGTTGTTCCTACTCTAGGGTGGGGGATTTTGGAGGTGATGGTCTCGATTCCTGGCATGGAGTATACCTGCGACCCAACCCTCTATGTCTTTGTCCATGTTGGGCCACGACACATAGCTCCGTGCCAATGCCTTCATCCTAACCATCCCTGGGTGCCCCTTATGTAGAGCCCTTAGAATTAGAATGCACACGTGGGTTCGAATCCCACCTTCGTTGCCAGATGTTACATCTCAGCAATGAGAGTCTGGAGACAAGGCTTGTGACTTCAGCTCTTTATTAGAATGACAGTGAGCAACTCCAGCAAAAACTGGGGTCATGGCAGGGGTTTAAATAGAGAGCTTGACTGGCAGGGGGTCAATCAGATTTTACCTGCTCAGGTTCCTAGTCGGACTGGAGTGAAGACTTCCCCCAGTTCCTCAAAACGTAACAATTTCTTCTGCAGAAGTGCACACTTGGCATTTTCAAAATGAGAAACAACAAGTAAGGAAAGGATAGAAACCTATAAACCTTCTCCTTCAAAGGATGTTGTTTTCAAAATAAAACAAATATATCAGAACACTCTTGAATTGCATGTCAATTGTTGAAATATTGGCAATATGGTTCTTGGATGTTATGGTAAAAACAAATGTTCAAACTATATTGAAAAAGTGGTAATTATAGGAAAATGTGTCACATTTTGTTTTTAGCTTGTCCATCCCAAATATAGTAGCCAAATTTCTTCAGATCCTTCTGTGCTAGAATTGGCAAGGAATGTATTTCTCTTTGAGAAGACTTTTTTGTTTCTTTTTTAAAGGGAAAAAAAAGGAAAATTCTGGGGGTTTTTTCCCATAAGAACCATCTCAAAACTAATGCAAACATTCCCATTACCATGCCTTGCCTTATACCTTCTGGAGAGAATCTCTGAGCTCATTAGCAGTTTTATCAGGCTGAGGAAATTGCACTGCTAATTATACATATAAATCGCAGCTGAACATCAGAGAAAAAGGAAGGGAGCTTTAAAAAATGAGAAGAAATATTGAGGAAATAGATGTTTTTAAATGACACTGTGTCTATCCCAAACATCAATAATCATTCTTACATTAGAAATAGCAAAGGACATTTTGCTATTACTAAAAAGGGCATTTTAAATTTCTCTCTCATGAGTATGGGTGAGAACTAATCAGCTATAGTGCAAAGGTGATTTTAAGATAAGCTTGTAGTCTGTTTGATCTCATACAGAACTGTATAATCTGCTGCTTTTACAAATGTAACCAGAGGCTTGCATTTTTGTCCCCCAGTTGCTTTATTTAGCAAGATTTAGCACACAAGAAGAACTGTGAGTCATTATTACATTACCTTGAAAACCTTCTCATTATAAGGGTTATAGGACTTCTCTCTTTTTGGTCTGTTGGTGAAAAACATTGCGTAAAATCACCATTGTCCCTGTGATGCTGACATTGTTTTTGCAAAATTATTTATTATATTTCACAAAAGTACAAATAAAAACTAGACAAATGAGTTTTATATAGTGAAGCATCCATACTTCAGTATAAACACAATTACATAGCTCTCTATTGAAAAATGTGAGACACCAAGAGATTTGTTTATGCTGTCATGCATTTTCTGTGACATTGTCATCATTCAATTCTGAATTCTCTGTTATTCAGAGTTTTCCATGAATTATTTTAACTTTTAAAAATGATATCTTAGTTATTGGGAATGAGTTCACATTTTCCAGAAGCATTGATACCATATCTCAATTCTACTGTTAGGAAAATGTGATTGTGTTATAATACAGTGCATTGATTTGGAAAAGTCGACCTTTTATTTATATCCAGAAACGCATTAAAATTTTTAAAAAACTTTTCAATAATAACATTAACATTAAATTTCCAGCAGTACCACTACCCTGTTTCCCCCAAAATAAGACATCCCCTGATAATAAGCCCAATCAGGCTTTTGAGTACCTGGCAATAAGGCCAAGCACTTATTTCACGGTTTAAAAAAAATATAAGACAGGGTCTTATTTTCGGGGAAACATGGTATATGTTTCACCAACTTTGATTTTATTCTCCTTCTGGTGATTATATGTTAGGTATACTAACAGATGTTTATTAGTCATATTGAGTATGGTTTAAGGATAATTTTTCTGTTAATAAGATAGGTCTTGAAAAGTGTCTGCACTAAACCATTCATTAATATCTTGATATTTAAGGACATTCTGACAGCCAGCTCTTATTTCTAATGACTACTCTTGCTAAAACTGACTGTGATACCAGCTGATGTATTTTCTAATACATTCAAGGCAGGAACTGCAGCTTTAATCACTAATGCTCAAAACTTTATTGGCAAAGAATTGGGGGAAAAATAACTTCTGCTTGCTTCACAACAGTTTGTCCCAACAACCATTCTAAGTGTTTTAAAAGACTAGGTATCTTCTCTTTCAAGAGTAGAGGAGTAAAGCCTTGAAGGCAGAAAGGCATACAGTATAATGTATAATATTAATTTTATAGCCAGTGTTTTAATCTGTTAATTTAAAAGAAGTAAAATAGGTGCATTTTGCAGTGAAGTATTTTAATCTGGATTTAAAGTTGGAAAAAGTACAAATATAAATGTCATTTTGCTTATGTAACAGAATAAAAGTAAACTATATTTTGCTTGCAGGTGGGAAAGACTATGTCTCTGTGTGTGGGGGGGGGGGATTAAGTTACACAATCCTTTCCCACATTGTGATTAATGAACTACTGCTGGACCATAAATTCTTGCTGTTTAGTTACTCTTCTGACTTACACCCACTTGGATAAGTAAGGCAAAAATCACTGCTATAATTATATGTATTCAGTATACTGAATGTGGATATTTATTTCCAATAATTATCTGTCCTGCCATGTTGCCTAATTATTTTGTCTTTGCCCCTTCATTTTAAAACTTTTAAAAATTATTATCACTGTTATTATTGCTGTTGCATTCAGACAGAAAAAGATAAACTACACAGTACCAAACAAAATAAAAATAAACCAAAGGTGTGAGGGGGGGGGAGACAATAAAGAGCTAAACAAAGGCTCAGTTTAAATATAGGGATAATAGCAGTTATTTCAGATTTTTATATAGACTGTTAGAGCTAATATAAAACGCAAGACAACAATTGTTCATGTGTAGGCAGACAACATTGTTTAACCATAGTGATAAATAGCAATTATGAAAATACATGCTAATCAAGGGAGGCAATGAATTCTTTCTCTTCTCTCTCTCTTTTTTATTGTATGTTTTATAATGTTGATAAACTTTAAACAAAAATAATGTAATTAAAGTGAAAATAAGATCAATGTTATAAAAAGCATTTCATTTAGACTTCTGGCTACTAATGAGGATACTCAAGGCTTCTGCTCAGTTGTGCTCTACATTGATGTTATATGTCAATGTCAAATGGGAAGTTAAAATATTATTCTTAATCTTTCTTAATCTTTCTAGTAGAACTATCACCATATCCATTTTGATTAATATTAATCTACATATTGTGATTTACATTAATAGAAATGATGTGCAGTTTATTTCTGAAAAGCTACCTGATTAAATGATAAAGGAGCTGAATTTTCAGATATAAATTGTTTTAACTTTTTTTAAATCAAATTGTCTTTCCAATATGTTACTTACTTTCAAGTGCACTTTTTAATATTATAGCTTCAGGTTTAGAACAGAGTTGAAAATGATAGCTTCTATTTACTGTCAGCAAGACAAATGTGAGCAAATAAACTTTGTGCCATCACTGCATTTAGCACAAAGAGCTGGAAGAAACTAATCAGCATATTTAACTGAAGACATTCGGGAATTCTCCATGTTTGGGAATTCTATACAAGTACCTCTACAAGGATAACCAAATCTCTTACAGAGCTTCAGGCTACACAGACAACAGAATGTGTAGGGTGGGACTTGCCATCCCCGGCTTAACTTTCTGCTATTGCAAATGAAACCCACGTACTGTATTTCTAGATCATAATCAGGCCATTTCCCTGGTTCTTCCCATAAGAATGAGATTTTCTTTCTGGTAATTTTCACTGCATCTGATTCAAATTGATTTCATTCTGATTGATCACTGTTAATTAAAATAGGGAGCCACCCAAGTTTCTTTTATCTAATGAATTAATGATTTCTGCACTTTAGAAATTACTATAAATAAATGATTATAAATTGACTATAAAATAGAAATGGTAATAAATAAATAAATATCTCATGTTTGCTGATGTTTAAGAAATAAACATCAAGCTGTATTTTTGCTAGTTTCTAACGGCATTTCTGCTTGCTGTGATCTGGATATAGGGACTGATGGGGTATATGCTGAGTGCGAAATAAACTGGAAATTATCCAGAGTAATAGTCCAATAAAACCATATAATAAGAACTACTGTATATTATAGATTTGGTTTTTTGCTTGTTTACTATTTTCCTTTGCCATATAATTGAAGTTCTGTGGGCAGACTGTAAAGTTACTAGTAAAATTTACTAAGGCCCCTCATTATAAAATGAAGTTAATAAGTAGCAAAGTAGGTTTACTAAAATTCTTACATATGATTTATTGTGAAATTTCAAAATAATTTATCAGATTAGGAAGAAAGTTTTTTTTACTAATTTAGTAAAATGCAAACATTTCATATTTATTATTAACACAGGTAAATTGGCAACAAGATATTGGCAACAATAATTTGAATTGTAGAAGCATTTTGAAAAATGTATGTTGTTACATCACTTCACTAGCTCTGTCACAATAGAAAACTAAACTATAATTCAATTATAGTCATTCAAGCAAATAATATTTTTGTACTTAATAGGTTGTCTTGTTTGGCTCATTGTCATGAGAAAACTGTTTCAATTAAGATATGATCCTCCTAACACACAAACACAAGCACATCGGCATGTGTCTGTTATAAATTAAAATAACAGGGCATTATATTATTAATTTCTAGTGATTAAGTTTATTCAATGAAGGTGAAAGGTGCTGTTTCTAAGGAAACAAAATATATTAAGATTTTCACTGCATATAACAGTTTTGTAAGTATATTCCAAAGCTATACTCAGCTAAGTTATTTGCATGAAGTATAACTGAATATAGTTAATACACTATTTGCCCATCATTACTGATGAAGACCTAAACACCATTTCATATATTAAAACTACCTATGGTGTGTCAAAAGATAATTGATCAGGCAAATTTGGGCACTGAATGTTAGACAGACATGTGTAAACACTACAGTTGTTGTATTAATAGCTCTGGATGTACATATCTGGTGCTTATGTTGTGCTTCAGCATTGTGCCTTGCTTAGTAAGCTTTACAACCTTGTGGATGAAGCCATGCAAGGTACAGTGGTTGTGTGTTCCAGCATTTCCCAAGCAACTTCAGGGAGGTCTTTACTGTGTCTTTGAAATGTTTCTTCTGCCCTCCATTTGAGTTATCTTGAGAACTAGAAGAGAGTTCTCCAAAAAGTTGCTGCTTGGGTATGCATTTATCTTGTATATGAGTGACATGACCTGCCCAATCATTATGTGTCCAAAATATTGAAGCTTCAGTTTCTGAAGGTGGCGCAGTGGTTAAATGCAGCACTGCAGGCTACTGCTAGTTCAGCAGTTCAGCTGTTCAAATCCCACCAGCTCAAGGTTGACTCAGCCTTCCATTCTTCTGAGGTCGGTAAAATGAGGACCCAGATTGTTGGGGGCAATATGCTGAACTCTGTAAACCGCTTAGAGAGGGCTGTAAAGCACTATGAAGCAGTATATAAGTCTAAGTGCTATTGCTATTGCTATCTCTGTTAATGTTTTTAGTAAATAGCCTAATTTACTGCATTTTACAGAATAATCTGTTCTCCTTGTGATCCAAGGTGGTCTCATTTTTTTTCTTTGTCCAGCCTTTTTGACAATTTGGAATTCACAGACTGATGTTACAACTGGAATCTAGACTATGAAAAAGAAAGGTAATTCTTCTGAAATATAGCAGGAAACAAAATATGGAGATCATTTAATTGTGGTGAATAACCAGAGTTGTCCTTCAATGAGGAATACATGTGTGAATATTTGCTTGCCTGATGCAAAATTTCATCTGAATTTCTAAGGTGCAACAGAAACATAGGAAGCTGCCTTATACTTTTTTGTGTGCCTGTATGCCAGTGCTGATGGCAGTTCCAGCAACTGCCTGATTTAATTTACTGACGTTTTCTGGGCAGAATGACTATGGTAAAAGGAAGTAAATATAATACCAGAAAGAGTGTTGATATGTTTGCCACCTTGAATAAGCTGGGCTAGAAAAAACAAACAAACAAATAAATGGGCACCTTGCTGTAATCCAAAACAGCTGGAGCATCACTTAAACACCATAGGCCTGTGATGGTGAACCTGTGGCATGCGGAGCCCTAGCTCAGCTCCAGCGGGCATGTGCACGCCGGCCAGCTGATTTTCAGCTCGCACGGAGGCTCTGGGAGGGTGTTTTCGGCATCCGGTGGGCGGGGGAGGGCATTTTTGCCTTCCCCAAGCTCCAAGAAAGCCTCTGGAGCCTGGGAAGGCTGAAAAACTGGCCTACCGGGCCCACCAGAAGTCAGAAAATGGGCTGTTTCTGGCCTCTGGAGGGCCTCTGGGGGGGCAGGGGGAGTTTTCGCCCTGCCCAGGCTACAGGGATGCCTCTGGAGCCTGGGGAGGTTGAAAAACTGGTCCACCGGGCCCACCGGAAGTTGGGAAATGGGGGGCGGGGGGTCGTGTGCGCATGCGTGGGGGCGGGGCAGCAGGGGACATTGAATTATGGGTGTGGGCACGCGATTTCGGCATTATTTAAACCTGTTTCGGGGGGAAAAAAGGTTCACGCTCACTGCCATAGGCATTGACGAAATCACCATCAGTCGATTGCAAAAGGCAGCTTTATATCGAACAACTTACATCCTGTGTTGATATCTTTAACACCACGAAACAACATTTACCTATTTCAGGTCCTTGGGATCAATAGGTGAATAAAAATGCCAAATCCAAAACAACTGACTGTGTGATCAATCATAATAATTACAATAATTCGCTCATTTTCATTTTGAATTTTTGTTGATAGGCAGCATGGATGCAGCACCCCGATCCTCTGATTTAATATCAAATATGACTGGAAAATAGGCAGAGTTTTTATCTACATGGTTCAAGAATTAAACAATAACAATTAGTGGTTCCCTTCCTCCCGATGATATGCCTTCCTTCCTAGAACTCAGCAGAATATGGTAGACAATGTTCTTAGTAGGGAGAAATAGTAGCAGTGCCTCATGGAAGCCATCTGTTGATGCTAACTCAGAAGCCCCAAGAACTAAGCAGGTGGCAAGGTGCTATCCCTTAGTGCCAAGGAGACAGCCAAGGAGAAGGAGGGCAGATCCCTCACTATGGAAGCTGAATATATTGATCCTGTTCCTGCTGCCTCCCACTATTTGGCTTGCCCTGGCTCTGAGCTCCTTAGGAACTGGCTGTCTGTTTTAAATAGGGTAACATACTACAGTTTAAAACTGCAGTTTACTTCTGGTTTCCTGAGGTGTCTATAACATGTAAACACAGAGTTTGTTTTGTCAAAAGGCCCCAAAGATGCAAATTATTGTTTTCTCTTTTGAAATGAAGCTCGTAAGTATAAGAAGCATGCAATATTAGAAGAAGAAAAAACCACAGTATTACATAAGGTATATGAGCAGTAAGGGTGGGAAAGGAACATAGGGGTTGACTATCGTCAAAATATTGGCATATTTAAAAAAATAGTTTGGAAACAGTTACTGTTTTACTGTGGTTTGCTTGTGTGTGTGTGTGTGTGTGTGTGTGTGTGTGTGTGTGTGTGTGTGTGTGTGTGTTTGAAGTAAGATGTATGAAAGTTGTATGAAAATAGTGATTAAATATTCATACATGGGTTATCTACCTAAACTAAAATATCTCTGAAGTGGAAGAAATGGCAATCCTGTGAGTAAACCTTATTTGCATAGCTAAGTGGCAGCAACTAGTTGACCTTGACTAATTGGGAGGGCTTGGATAGAAGAATACAGAGAAATACCAATCCTATAGACTTGACTGGAAAGTGATCCTGAAATAAGCTGATGGCAAACCACATCACTAGAAAACCCCATTATTGCATCCAGGACATCATCAGGTGGTTAGCTATACCTTTACTAAACCCCATTTAACTCAAAATGACTTATTTCAGTGCAGGATTCACATTCTATAGCAATCCATGTATACTATCATTAGATTTCTTCCAAATTACAACTTTTGTAAATGAAAGAAAATCAAATGTGTCAGAACCTCTTGAGTAAATGTTAAAGTAAAAGAAGATCTTCCAAAAAAAATGGCAACTGCATAACTGATAAATGTTATTTCATGTAAAAGGATAAAGTCAGACAGACAGACAGACAGACAGACAGACAGACAGACAGACAGACAGACAGACTCGATTACAATTTATTCCCATTGTAAAGTTTATCTGTTTTGAGACAGTTCTCCGGTATGGACTATGTAACAAAATATGATCCTGATGGAGATCTTTTAAAATATTCAGTTATCATGATGTTTTAATATTGTAATGTTCTGTCTTCGGTTGTGTGTGACATACTACAGTAGTTTGTCATATTTAAAAGAAATCACAATATGCATAAAACTAAACGAAATTAGATTTCATTTCTAATGCAATTTTTGATTGACTGATACTGAAAACTCTTAATATTTATTGAATATAATTATTTTATAGCTCTTGTAAGATATTCTCCAAATCTGCCTTCTTTCATTTACTATTCTCGCTTAGTATTCCATAGAAATTATATACTTTTTGTTTTTCAGACTTGTGGTATCTGATATTTTATGCTGGTATAGTACTAAAGATTTCTGTTTCCACTTTTGTCCTTTTTTCCTAGAAAGGTAAAAAAGATTGTTGTATCAAATCCATAAATCCATAAATGCAGTATTCTAACTTCCCACATCAGGATGTATTTCCAGGAATTTTTAGAAATTATTGCAATACAGCAGCTAGCACCATATATATATTGATGCTCACCAACTTAAGCTTGCCAAGTGGATTTCAGCTCTTTTCCTTTGAATAGTGTTATTTATCAAGCTCTGCTTTTAAATTTTCCTTTGTTTCGAAGCAGCTTTCCTTAGCAGCCTTCAAAGACAAAATTGTAGGAATATGCTGTTTGAAAAACAAAAGTTTAGAGCAGCTTTTGACACACAGAAATAGTCAAACTTTTTTGGGAATAAGCTGCTTCTGAACTGCTTTAGGCATGTCATGATGAAAGATGCTCATAAAAACACATTTAGATATTTAAATAAAAGACATTTATCTTGAATGAGGCAAGGCTGTGTTGGTTTTTTTTTAAGTAGCTCTTTATTTGTATTACACAAATAAAGATGTATACATGTGCACTAAAACTTGCCCACATGAGTGATTGAACATTATTTTCCTGGAACAAAAGAAAGAGAAAGTGCAGCAACAGGAGAAATGTCCACTGGAGTGATATTTTGCAGCCCGAATACCATGCGAGCTCTTATAGTCCATACAGCATTTGTTAAAACCACTTTACCTTTAAGTTACAGTAAGGGTAGGACAGTAGCAGCTTCAGTGGGAAGTGCACATATAGTGCTAGAATCTGATAAATCTAGTTGCTGAAATAAAGTGCATGGCAGAAGATTTTATCAGAAAAAGTTCACAACAGATTTGCCCTGTTTTCAAAGCTTTCTTTTTCAATTGCTAGCATTATGGTAGCCATTCAGTTTTGCTGTGATGTTGACTTCAGTGGCAGTAAATTGTTGCTTGGTGGCATTTCATCAAAGCAAAAAAGGATTAACAGATTAACAGAGTCAGAAGGGACATTGCAGGTCATCTAGTCAACCCCCCTGCCCAAGCAGGAGACCCTTACGTCTGCCTCTACCTAGGAAAAACAGTCAAAAGAATTCAGTGTTTATGATGGGCCTAAGCTTCCCTTTACGCCAACAGAGAAGTCATGCTTTAAGTCACAATGATCTATCTGCTCGGTATATAAATGATCTCAGTTAACTGCACTTCAATATATTATGAATCAAACAATATTTTGTCAAAAAGTCTTTGGTTCACAATATAAAATACGATTTAGCTTAAGTGCAACTATGTAGATTGTTCAACTTCACTGTCATATCTTGTCAATGAAATTCTTAATGATTGCTGTGCACAGAATGACCAAATCAATTAAACCAAATTATGTTTATTTTCTTTATTGGTGTATTTTTTTCCACTCCCATCTTTTTTTCTCTCTAAACATTTTAGCTATCAATATTGCCATTTTACTTTTTTTTCCAGAGGTAAGTTACTGTTGGTCATGACTAAATTTTTTGACTTTGGTTGCTAGGTATCATTTTCAGGATCAATACAGAATACACATGCAATTCCATGAGGAGCATGAGCACTCGTTACAAGCTAGGATAAAAAATCTTATATATTCTGGAATCCTTTCAGAGAATCCACAAATAATTATCAGGAAAAAAAGCCAATTAATTGTGCCAGCCCACCTGTAAGAAGAGGTTAGCAGCTAATAATTGTTCAGTGGTTGAACTTCAACATATATGTATATGTAGATATTGTATAGGAAGATATGTGGAATTTAATGTTTCCTCCATATATTGTTTATTCTGGCAATTTGGACAGATGTATTTTGTCATTTTACAAAGCTACAAGAATTGAAAGATAATATCCTCACAAGTGCTTCTATTTCTATAACTGTTAAAAGATACAGATGCTCACTTTTAAGTTGCACTATAAGTGCAGATAGTCTTGTTGAGTTCTGTATATGAGTAAGTATGCTACGTTTTAGATCACAATATTCTTTTATATCCTTTCTTTTTTTAAAAAAAATGTCAATCCAAAAGAGTTCAATGAAAGAAAAGCCAAACAATCAACAACTTAATCATCGCATTTTAAAAAAAATCTGACTCTTCTGTTTGTCAGGTTATGTTAAGCCAATCATATATCTGTATATTATTAATCGTGACATATTTTTTTAAAAAAGGAAGCTTTTTTGACTATACCAAGCTGAATGACTTAATCAAGTGGCTAGGTGAATGATTGAATATACGTATGTATATGTATATATATATGTATATGTATATGTACAGTATGTGTGTGTGTGTATATATACATACATACATACATACATACAGTGTGTGTGTGTGTGTGTGTGTGTGTGTGTGTGTGTGTGTGTGTGTGTGTATTATGTATATGTATATGTATATGTATTACAATTAACCTCAGGAGAGAATGATTTCATAATTATAATATATGTAGATTTTTTTCTCTGTTATTCTTTAGCACCTGTTTCTAGTGTTCATTTTCATAATGACACTTCTAGCAATGTCTATAAATATGTCTTGTGTTCCTGAAGGAATTAAAAACAAAGTATATTACATATAGCTAATTCTTTCTCATGTTCATTTTTTATTCTAATTCTAATTCCTAAAAGGTTTTTCTCTACAAAATTTACTGATGCAGACTTAAGAAATAAATCAATACATTAATTCACTTTTAGTTGCTGAATAGTAAAAGATGTGCATATGTATGTATATGTGAATGAGAAAGAGACACGGAGAGATGGAATCTAGAGAGTTTCTGAATTAAAATAAAACTTTTAAAAATTAAATTATTGATTTCCAAGATGTAATACTTTTATTGATAAATGGCCTTTATGTGCTGGTTTTACATGTATGTCACATATTTAAATTTACCAATTTTAAAGAAAAAATTTTGTTTTCTTGTCAAAGAAAACAAAAGAGTGAATGGAAATATTAGGAAAAGAGACATTTAAGAGAATGGTGAATATAAATATGGAAAGCATATGTGGCAGGCAATAAACAAAAATAATTGCAGAACTAGAGTTTTCTGCATGATCTCCATAATATGAACATTAATTATGTAGATAAAAATGTTAATTGTAAGCATTAAAGCAATAAAATACAAATTTGTGGTTCTGTCTAAAAACCTGTCCACAGAAGAAGAGTGTGATTCTAGAACTACAGTATTTTTCTTCAATCATTGTGAAGTATTATAATCCATTGTGTTTTTTGTTATGTAGCAATATTTTCTTTTAAAATGAGGTTGAGGCTACAATAAAAAGTAAAGAATCAAAAAAAATGAAAGGAAACAATGGCAAACTACCGTATATCATCTAACAAAAAAAATCATAAAGATGTCTAAAGATCATCAAGAGGTGACCTGAAAATGACTACATAATAAAAAATAGAAAAGCTTATCTTTCTTTTTACTCATGCCACTTGAATTCACAGACTTTGTTAGTGTCATGATGTGAATATTGCCAATTGAGCACCTCTGCAATATTTCTAGGTTTATTGTATTTTCTAATCAAGCAGACATGTGATATGTTTTACTGCGCATGTGTGCATTCAGGAGTCTCCTCCTTCCTTCTTCTCCTGTGAGCCTTGCCCGAGGCAGATGTGATTTCTTAGCTGAGACAATGTAGCTTAATAAGGTTTATATTTTTTGTTATTTTTGTACTGAAATAAATATTTTGTTAATTAGAATTGAATCTCGGTTTTATTTTCTAAGTTAGGATGACTTCAAGGAAGCAAGATCCTATATCACCTTGATAGGAATAATTCTTATTCCGTCAGTTAGCCAACACTGGATTCAGAAGTTAAGACAAGACAATCACAATGATATTTTTCCAGCAGTGACATGTGACAATAAAATGTTGTTGGCAGCTTATAACTAGTTGTGCAGCTGATAGCTGGGGTTCTTTCAGTAGCATTGTGCTGTTAATCTATTACAAGTCTGCCTACAGGATGTTCTTTTTTATGGAAGTAGTATAACATCCTACTTTGGAATCTAATGCAGCAAATATTTTATAATCAAGAGCTTTCTTATATATACTGTATTTCTTTATCACTGTCCTCATCTTTTGTTTTGAAATCAGCTGAGGACTGAACACGTGCAATTAATTCCTATACTGAAAGTACCTATTTGTATGGATGGATCTGGTATAGGTATTTAAATAGACATTGTTTTAAATATACCTTTTCTTCACAATGAGCAAAATGTTGAATGTTGAATGGATCCTTCCATGTGAAATGTCCGTGAAAGGAATCTACTCATTGAAATGCATATCTTCTCTCACAACATTTCCCCCAGGTTTTACATTCATATCTCAAAGTCTTGAATATCTTAAATGCAACATGATTCCACAGCGCTCAAAGATATTTGTCAATGTGTTTTTTTAGGTTCATAGTTCCATGAAAACAATTAAGCATAGCATGCAATAGATTGCTTGTATTTTATGGAAGCAGCTAGAAGCAGTCAATTGGTAAAAGCTAGCTTGTTTGGCTGGCACCAATCTGAGCAGGATGATCACACAACTTGTTAATGTATCCAATGTTATAAAATTGGGCATATGCATAGCTAATCCTATAAACCAGGAATGCTTATTGAAATTCTTATAAATACATCCATGTTAACAAAGTGCTACTGCTAAAAGTCTGTAGAGCTTCTCAGTAATCCAGGTCATGGTTGTCCCAAAGGTGCTTTTTCAGGAGGCAACTGGACCTTTTTGCTTTTTCTTTTGAAGATGTTTCGCTTCTCATCCAAGAAGCTTCTTCAGCTCTGACAGGATAGTGGGGAATGGAAGGATTTATGTTCCTTGCAGACATCTGGTAATTTTCATCCTTTTAGAGTATCGTTGAAGGACTTGGAGATTTATCTGTGTCCTCAGGGTCACGTGAGTAGTGCTCCTGGTCCCAGTCTGCATTTTTCTCTCTCTCTGGAAATCCATTCCTACCCCCACACCATTCAAAAGGTGTTCATCCCAAATTGTATAGCTAAAAGTCTGTAGAGATTCTCAGTTATCCAGGTCATAGTTGTCCCAAAGGTGCTTTTTCCGGAGGCAACTGGAAAGAAACTGGAAAACAAGAAAGTCCAGTTGCCTCCTGAAAAAAACACCTCTGGGACAAAGTGCTACTGCTGAAATCATCTCCCCTCCCCCGGCAATAACTATTAATAAGGAAAATATAATTTAAACTCTCTGCAGCTTTAGCAGCAATATTCATTAAAGAAATTTTATGATAGGTTTATAGCTAACAAGCTCAGCATATAGAATCAAAACGGGAGGTATTATAGCTACATGAATAATGCAAAGTAAGGAAAGATGAATGTAAGTAATATGAGGCTTCAGTATATAGTGTGGATATTACATTATCCATATTTGAATTGCATCATGGCTTAACTTTGAAGCTGTTGCTGGATTCTGGATAAATTTCCTGCTTATAGTTCTAGTTTTATATTTCATTATCATTTTGAAGATATATGAATGCAAACAGGAAACCTCCATTAAAGCTATTCTGTGGAGGAAAGAAACATAACTCTTGAAGAAATCTGAGCAGTTCTGAGTAATATTTTGCTCTTTACAATAAGAAAAATTGGAAGTATTGAAAAATGGAGGCTATCTGCCACAGTAAAGTAGTTAGAGAAGAATTTGTCTTACAGAAGATAAAATACAAGATGGCACTAAAACAGAGACACACACAACCAATATTTTGTCAGTGGGAATCGCCAGTTAGTACAGAATTGTATTTTAGTTTTTAATGAACAAATACCATGTTTTATTGCAGTAAAGGTATGTTTCTTCAGTTTTCAAAGTTTGTTATTATTCCTATGATCACAAACATTTAGCTCTTCATTTTACCCATTCTTACTGATTTCAAGAACATCTATCCATTCAATCTACATTATATTTTTTAACATTTACATATTTTTTTTACATTATTCCAGGAATTCTCAAACTTTATGGTGCCTGGAACACCTGCATTAATAAATGAATTTGTGTGATTACTCCCTCCTTTGAATAATATATACAGATATACTAGATACCATACCAGAAATCATCAGCTGCCAAATTGCTAATAATTAAAAATAATCTGAGAGAGACAGACAGACAGACAGACAAATGCAGTGTCTCCTTTCTATTTCTTATTAACCTTAAGTTGCCAACTCTAACTGAAACCAGAAAGTAACACAGGCACAGAGACCATCTTCCCTCACCTTCCTAAAATGAACTGAAGTGCAAAGCCCAGCCTGAAGTTCTTCGACACCCAGCTTTGGGAAGCTCAAAAAGCTCAAATGACAAAATATAGTTTTGCTGTTTGTAGCAATAAAACCGGCTTGACTTCATCATGTATGATAAAATAAAACCAGTGTTACAGTAGGACACAACCACTTACACAGATACAAAAAATGGGTACCGTTTTCATTGGTGCCATGTAGTGGTAGAAGTATGTAAACAATATTAAGTAACCTTTTTTTGTAGGTTATCTGGCAATAGTTTGAGCCTGTTAATATGAGGGCAGGGTCCTCTGTGACAGAAGCAATGCCACCTAGGATTAGATAACTGCCTCACTTGTTTTGTGAAAGCTGGTGAGATACCAGAAGACTGGATAAGAGCAGTAGGTAATTCTTGGGAGGAGACTATTGTGTCACTCAATTTAGCTATTTTAAGCAACTGTTTCCAACCTTGCCTTTCTGGGAAGTGATGATCCTTTAGTTATAGAGAGCCCTGGTCATAGCAGATTATCTAGAGTTTTTCAACCAGCTTTCAGGCAGTGAGATGACACTGATCACTTTTGTGAATGACCTCTGATGTGATTTGAGTGGATGTATGCAACCCTTTGGTCTTGCTAGATCCTATAGCTGCCATCAATAGAATCAATCATTTAATTTAATTTAATTTAATGTAATTTAATCATGGTATCTTGTTGAGCCCTCGGTGAAATATCTGTGGAAGTATGGGCAATTTTGGCAAGCGATTCCATGGTTGCCTTCCCTCTACTTTGGAACAGCATATCCTGTATACCGTATTTGTACAGCATACGTTCATATCTTCATGTGAGATGGGCAGCCATATAAATTTGTCAAAATAAATACATAGCCCCAGAGATAGAGGAAGGATTATTCCTGCTGTTGTTTCAGAAACCAGTTAAGACTTTGCTCTTTTGTAGGACCTTTGGGGATGGTACAAGAAGCTAAATTGTCCTGGAGAATTAGTGCTGGCATTTACTGAGAATTATGATAAGGCCAGTTGTGTTGATGGTTATGATTTATTTTGCTGTTTTTTATGGATTTTAATATTTTTGGTTCTAAGTTGCATTTTAATACGTCATCATTATATGTAACAAGTAATGTTCCCAACTTCATTTCCTGATTGGAGTGGTATATAAGTTGTAGTATAACAAATTTATATATAAGCTTCCTTCTTCCTGGACATATGTTGGAATGAAAGTGGATAAATAATTACTGTATAACAACACAGCAAGTAAGTCCCAGCATCTGTTCGCTTACAAATACTCATTAGTCTTAAATTCTGCTTGGGACCCCAAGGTTTGACCAGAATATGTCCATCCATGAAGCTTACAGTGGTATCTGGGTTAGCAGCTATATAATGATACGAATATCTTTGGACAGAAGTGGACTTTCCCATTGATTTTCATGGGTGATATTACCAAGGTTATTTTTAGGATATTTCTGTCTCCACTGAGAAGAAATGAAGGAGGAGCCTCAGCAAATAGAATGTGTGATGCCATCTTTATTGGTGCAGACAGACATGGTGGCTCCATCCAAGAATTAAACAAAGACAAATAATGTTTGTATCCTGGCTCTGGCAGCTGCAGCTCCTCAAATTGTTCATTTCTCTGTTTAAGAATATGACTTTTAATTTCTATTGTGTGAAACTGGTATTAAATTTTCAGCAAAGCATAGCATAATAGTGTGTATTGACTGATAAGATGAGAATTAAATTAATTAAGGCAGAGTTCTCCAACCTTTTTGGCTTTGTGGACTGACAAGGAGGGAGAGGGAATGGCTCTGCGCAAGTGGTAGGCAAGCGCATGTGCGCGCAGCTCCATTTGCATGAATGGCGGGCATGCACTACTGCCACTCATGCAAATGGAGTGTGCACACATTCACCTACTGCTCATGCAGGTGGGGATGTGCGTGAAGGTGTTTGCCCACCATTTCCATGGCCCGGTTCCGAAAAGCTCAAGGCCCAGTAGTGGGCTGGGGATTGGGGACCTTTGAATTAAGGTATTATTTTTTTAAAAAAATCAATAAGTACAGGTATTCCTTGATTTATGACCACAATTAAGCCGAAAATTTCTGTTGCTAAGTGACACCGTTGTTAAGTGAGTTTTGCCCCACTTTATGACCTTTCTTGTCACTGCAAATCACTGCAGCTGTTAAGTTAGAAACAAGGTTGTTAAGTGAATCTGGCTTCCCCATTGATTTTGCTGGTCAGAAGGTCACAAAAGATGATTATATGACTCCGGGACACTGCAGCTGACATAAATATGAACCAGTTGCCAAGCGTCTGAGTTTTTATCATGTGACGATGGTGATGCTGCAACGGTTGTAAGTGTGAAAAATGGTCGTAAGGCACTTTTTTCAGTGCTGCTGTGACTTCAAATGGTCACTAAATGAATGGTTGTAAATCGAGGAATACTTTTTATCAACAGGCAAGGGAGTAGTTTTTTGCACTGGCAACAGGGCAGCATTGTTCATCACATCTAAGAGCAGCAGACAAATTGGATAGTACAAGAAAGTCTAGATGTTTCTCAAAAGAAATGTTAAGGATATCGTCTTGCATTTTCTTTCTCATTATGACTAATGCTACAATCCCCAGTTCAGGGGCGGGTTCCTAATTTTTTTACTACCACTCCATGGGCGTGTCTTATTTTGTGGGTGTGGCTTGCCAGCCATGTGACCGGGTGGGCGTGGGCCTCGGAAGCTTGGCAGCGGCTGGAGAAACGGGGGGTCATTGCCCACTTGCAACACAGCCCCCTGCAGGGGGAGCAGCAAGTCCGCAGCAGCGGTTCTTCTAGGAGGCTCCATCTGGCCTGAATGCTTCTCCCCATTTGATGATCCTAGGCTCCTGCCACCTGTTCTTTCAGCATCTCACGCGCTCCCTTAGCCATCCTCCCCTGCTTGGACTCACTGTGGGGTAGGAAGGCAGCGCATGCGCAGTGCCGGAAGCTCGGCTTCTGGGCATGCACAGAAGAAAATTTTTTTTTAATGTAAAAAAAATTTTTTTAATGGCAGCGCCCAGACATCAGTACTGTGATGTCACCAGCAGGCCGCTACTGGTGCTATAGAGTGGAGCACACCGGTAGGAACCCACCACTGCCCCAGTTCATAGTGGATAAGAGTATTGTTTCTGTATATTCATACTGTACAGTTCCTAAATGATTGTAAACAAACATGGGTGATAACTATCTCTATAACAACTTGATATTGATTATCATTAACATCCAGTAAAGGGTAACTTGTGCCCTATACATTTGGGACATTGTTTTAATTTTATGCTTAGCATCATAATAGTTAATTAAGAATCCTAAATGAATAATCTCCAGATACTAAACTCTGAGATTGTGAAATGTGATTAAGTTCTAGCATCATTGTATTCTGTCTGAACTGTCTATAATTCTAATAACATTTATTATGACTTTAAAGAGAAAATTAATTGTATAAAGCTGCCTTGTTACAGATAGTAGATTAAAACCTAAAATTCATTAAAATAATTTAAGTTTTGTAATCTTGTTTTCTTCTTTAATACATGCACACAGAGAGACAGAGAAACAAAGAAAGGCAATTTGTCCTGTGCATAAAATAAATAATAGGGATTTAAATAAATCTAGATGAATACAGAATTAATTGATTAATGCCACAAAGAAGGGGGGAGCCAAACTATTCTCCAAAGTACCTGAAGGCAGAACAAGCAGCAATGAATGGAAACTAATCAAGGAGAGAACCAACCTAGAACTAAGGAGAAATTTCCTGATAGTTAGAACAATTAATCAGTAGAACGACATGTCTCCAGAAGTTGTGTGTGCTCCAACACTGGAGGTTTCTAAGAAAAAAATTGGACAACCATTTGTCTGAAATGGTATAAGTCTGTGATGGCGAACCTACGGCACACGTGCCACAGGTGGCACGCGGAGCCATAGCTGCCAGCACACGAGCCGTTGCCCTAGCTCAGCTCCAGCGCGCTGGCCAGCTGATTTTCAGCTTGCGCAAAGGTTCTGGGATGGCGTTTTTGGCCTCCGGGAGGGGGTGGGGACCTTTTCACCCTCCCCAGGCTCCAAGAAAGCCTCTGGAGCCTGAGGAGGCGAAAAACGGACCTACCGGGCCCACAGGAAGTTGGGAAATGGGAGGGGGTCATGCACGCATGCGCGTGGGAGGGCATGTGCATGCGCAGGCGGGGCACGTGGGGAGGCATTGAATTATGGGTGTTGGCACTCGCGCAATAGCATGCGTGTGTGCGCTTTTGGCACCCAAGGGAAAAAAGGTTCGCCATCACTGGTATAGGTTCTCCTGCTCGAACAGGTATAGAAGACCTCCCAAGTTCCTTCCAACTCTGTTATAGCACTTAGACTTATATACCGCTTCATAGTGCTTTACAGCCCTCTCTAAGCGGTTTACAGAGTCCAGCATATTGCCCCCAACAATCTGGGTCCTCATTTTACCCACCTTGGAAGGATGGAAGGCTGAGTCAACCTTGAGCCTGGTGAGATTTGAACAGCTGAACTGCTGAACTAGCAATCAGCTGAAGGTCGCAGTGCTGCTTTTAACCACTGCACCACCTCGGCTCCTGTTATTCAGAAAGCAAACCTTGAACTCTGAGTTTAAATTACACATAAGGTCAATTCTGTACAGTTAGATTTGTAATGGGTTTTTAAAAATCAGTTTCATTTCCCCCCTCCCAAAAAATCAATTATTTGAGCAAATTCTTCTATTCCTCCAATTTCACTCATAACTGGCATATTTGCAAATACACACAAAATAGGATCTGCAACAGATCCCTTCTCCAGGATCTGTTGCAACTCAGGACACTTAATACAGATGTCTGTATTACACTAAGAGATTGTCTTTCCTACATCTCATAAATTAAACTCAATTATTAATATTGGAGATAAAGAGTTTTTTTTAAATCAGTTTTATCTCCATGTTTTAGAGACAGCAAATTATTAATTCTTTTAAGACCTCACTTAAAAAAGTCTTCAGTTATTCTCCCCCCCCCTTTTACTTTCTATTTAGGACAGAGAAAGCAGGATCTGAAAATATTTCCATAAACTTAGAATTTATTTTAAATGAAGGCAAAGAATGCATATTTAAATGAAGACAAAGGATGCATGAATTATTGATTTTAATTATGAAAAGTTCATAAAACAAATCAATCCAGAGTTCTTATTTGGGGCACAAAATGATCAAGCTCAAACTAGCATACTTTGGATACATATGTAAAGATCTAAGTCTCTTGAGAAGTCTTGATGCTGGGAAAGATAAAGGAAAGAACCTGCTGCAAGGTAAATGGAATCAATTATTGAGTGAGGAAGGCTGCATTATAGACAGAGCTGAAGGACCAGGTTAGGGACAGATAATCCTGGAGATCTACAATATCTATGTCATCACTAAGTAGCAACACTAACTTGACGACACATCATCAAATCAAATTATTATGAAAAGCAACTATAGAATTTCTTTTGAGAAAGCTTCAATGCTTTTTTTAACGTCTATATATTTTTTTCATTATAAGGTCATTGTCGTCTACCATCAGTAACATTTTTTACTATTTTGTAGACAATACGTAGCAAATATTGGATACTTTGCCATTCTTATTGCCTTGCCAGAAAAAGGGGGAAGCAGTGTAATTTCTTGAAATGTGTGCAAAATAATTTTCATAAGCATATCAATTAAAGTGTTTAATAATGTTAAAATGCAGTTTTTACTGTTTAAGGTGACTCATAGCCTATTGGGAAACACAGAAAGAACGATCTCACTTTAAGTAGCTGAGGTAGGTTTGCAAGACATTTTCCTCACAAAATCATTTGCATTCGCTTAGTCAGATACAAGTGGAAGAACTGGAGTCAACCAGAGTGAAGTTATCTGGCATTTTATTGATTGTGTAGTGTTTGAAAATGTGTACATAGTTCTTAATGGCAAGAATTTTGCCAACTGTGGGTTAGGCTCCTATCCTACCTGGCTCCTTTGAGTAGCTACAATAGAATATGTACAGTTGGATTTGGGACGTGGTAAATATTTCTTTAAGGGGAGGGGTCATATCTCTTGCTTTGAACGATACAGAGATATACAATCTGTGTGAATGCTGGGGGAGATCAAGTCTCCATTTCAGATGAGGTATCATCAGTATTTGAGGAAACCCACTTTTGTATGTTCACACTGACTGGACAGCAGATGAAGTGGGTGATGCCACTAAGATACACAATAACAATACACAATAACAATTCACGAGCACACAACAGATACAAACTCAAAGTGAACCGCTCCAAACTTGACTGTAGAAAATACGACTTTAGCAATAGAGTGGTAAATGCCTGGAACTCACTACCTGACATTGTGGTTTCGTCACCAAACCCCCAAAACTTTACCCTTAGACTGTCCACTGTTGACCTCACCCGATTCCTAAGAGGTCAGTAAGGGGCATGCATAAGTGCACCAGCGTGCCTACCGTCCCTGTCCTAATGTTCCCTCTTATCAGTACCCATCTTATGTATATAAACAATGTTATATCTATGTATATTACCAATACCTACTTGACAAAAATAAATAAATAAATAAAATAAAAATAAAATAAAAGATGAGACAAAACAAACTGATATTGAATCCTAGCAAGAAGAAATTATATCTTGTCAAGAAACCTAAGATAGCTGGCACTTGATGAGGCTTCTGAAGGAACAAGTTCATGATTTAGGTCTTCTCCTGGATTCATGGCTTCTGCTTGATTAGCATGTGGGGGAACTCTTTGCTCAGCTTTCACTGTTTTAGACAGCCAGTTTGGTGTAGTGGTTAAGGCACCAGGCTAGAAATTGTGAGATTGAATTCTATTGCTGCCTTGGGCACAAGACCATCTGGGTGATCTTGAGTGAGTCACTTTCTCTAACTAAGTCCTAAGAAGGAAGCAATGGCAAAGCACTGCTCAAAAAAACCTTGCCAAAGAAAACTACAGGGATTTGTCTAGGAAGTCTCAGAGAATCGGAAACAAGTGAATGGAAGAAAGAAAAAACACTCTGGCTTTGACATCAGTCATTCATGCCCTTGTTGTCCCAAAACTGGAAGAAACTTTAGGTAGGACTGCCTCTGCATACTAGAAACTTCAACTTTTTTACAGGCTGGCAGGTCAGAGCCATTTCTGTAATGTTATATTTATATTGTGAGAGCTGCACTGGCAGCTATTATGTTTCTGAGTACAATTCAAAGCCTGATTTGACTGGGTCTGGGTTACCAAATATCTGTGTGACTGTCTTCTCTAAAACAAGTCTCTTCATCTTGTTCCCAGCCCAGGAAACAAAGGTGAGAGCTTAGAAATGTTCCCCCCCCCCTGCAGTACTCTTTTTATTCTTAAGCACTTAACCTCTTATGTCCAAAACACCTCAGCACTTATACAATTTAGGAAGGAATGACCAGGCTCTTTCCCCAAACCATTGAATGAGTATAATTGTTCTAAGAATATAATTGTTATGGATGCATCAGCTACCTCGAGTGGGATATGTTTTAATAGTAGTTCCATTCTTTGATTAATGTTTTTAGCTGGGTGTTAACTGTCTAGAGTCACATGATAGGTGGGCAGCCATGTATATTGAATAAATGAATGAATAAATTATGGAAAAGCATATTTAGAAATGCACACATATTTATGGGTTGTGAATAGGCAAGAGGCAGGGTGTTTTTATGTAACCAATATGGAAGCTGTTTACCAAAAATTGGCAAATACTTATGACTCATAAAAAAAAAGTTGCGTATCTCTGCATCGTGGTGTTCATTCAAAAAAAAAAATCCAATTGATTTCTTTATTGAGTGCTCAGTTTAATGAGTAAATAATAGGACTCAGTTTGGCTGTGTTTGTACTTTAATGATGCTGAACCCCATAGCAATTTATTTGACTGGCAAAACTGGGAATACATCATTTCATTGTATTATCTTGAAGCAAAAAAAAAAAAATAGCAACAGTGACCTTCAGATGTTTTTCCCTATGGCTGTCAGGGGCTCATATGCAATTACTCATTCTGAACATGGGGAAAGCTTTTAACTGCAAACTCAAGAGAGCATAAGCCATATGCAGTAAAAAAAAAAACATGGGTTTATATTAAATAGTTGCTTGAGGAGAAAATCCAAATGATTATGTATTGCATGCATGCATATATATGACTACAGAAATATCTGAGCGCTACACAAATTGTTTCAGTTCAGATATCCCCAAGTTTTCCCAAACATGAATTTTGTTAGTCTCAGATCCTTGGAAGCAGTTGATTTTGATTCTTTTAAGATGCTGTGTGAGCCAGTGGCATTATGGTTCAGGTCTTTGGGGGAATCCGACCATATGGCTTGTTAATTTTTGTAAAATCCTGGTTTAGTGTAATATATGAACTAATCTGTTTTGCTATGCTTCCTGATTTATGAAAGAAAAAATTTACAGGCAAAGTCTTAATGATTAGGAAAAATGTGGAAAAAGATGGACCTTCAGGTATCTCAGCTGAAACAATTTGTGTAGCACTCAGATATTTCTGTAGGAATTGACTTGGTATTATAGCAGCTGATCCGTGCATTGGGCAGGAGGTTGGATTGGATGATCTCTAAGTTCCCTTCTGACCGTCTGAGTTCCTGTTTTATAGATTTAGGTTTTGCAGAGCAGAATCAGCCGCTTGACTAGTGCAAGAAAACAAAGAGAAAACCAGTGAACCAAATTCACAAGTTCCCAGATTTGGAATTGTTCCCAAATTATCTGCATTTTTTATTTTGCACTGTACTTTCTGAACACTTTCCAAGGACTGCCATACATTCAATAATCCAAATGAGATATAATTAATAAATACTGTATGACCAATTATTTTCCCATAAAAAAGAACTTAGCTGGAAAGGCCAGGCAAAAGGGTCTTGGCCATGTCTGCCAATTAACTTTCTAAAGCCAGCATTGGATTCAGAGAACTAGAACAAGTCTTACTGGCAATTAACTAACATAGCCAAATACAAAAACTGGACATCAGTTCTAGTTCTCCTTTTAGAGAAAGTTCTTCAACAAGAAACAATGGTTGGAAACTAATCAAAGAGAGAAGCAACCTGGAATTAAGGAGAAACTTCCTAACAGTGAGGACAATTAACCAGTGGTTAATTGCCTTCAGAAATTATGGGTGTTCCATCACTGGAGGTTTTTAAGAAGAGACTAGACAGTCACTTGTCTAAAACGATATAGGTTCTCCTGCTTGAACAGGGGGCTGGACTAGAAGACCTCCAAGGTCCCTTCCAGGTTCTGTTCTGTTCTGTTCTATTCTATTCCTCTAACAAAAAATCACAACATAACTCCAGAAAACCCAACAGAAGAGACAGTTACAGAATTTCATGTATACATTGTCAAATACTGTATATACTGTAACATACTGTATATGTTGAATTGTACCCTTAAGTGTTCTGTTTAAGTAGAAAAAGGGGAAGAGAAAAGTAATGGGGGGAATGAAGTAGACTTTTTAAATTGTACCTTCCTTTAGATTCATAGGTCTGGAAAGGTTTACAGATAGCAAATGCTTATAGCTATCATCCATGGTCCCTTTGCTGGAAGCTACAATTGGAATTGGAATTGAACATCAATACTTCACATATCTATTGTGTCTGTCTGTCTATCTCAATATATGCCTTTACAAGCTTCTTCAACATATAAAAAAGAGGTTTTTTTCAGAGTTGCTGAAGGATTGCAAGTGAGTTTATTTGGTAGGATTAATAATATGGTTACTAATCAAGCTGCAGTTCCCCTCACTTCAGAATGCCTCATATGTAATTATATTCACTTTTTAACTTTTTATAATTAAATAGATTACAACTTTTTAATGTCAGTACAATTTTCATTTCATAAGTTGTGACCCAATATCAATAGGTGTTCTGTCCTCCTTCCCTTCTTCCCTATCAATCTTGACTCCTGGCAATTGTCTGGACAAATCAATGCAGTTTTCATAGCAGCTTTTTCAGAAATGGGTTGCCGTTGCCTGCTTCCTGAGGCTCAAAGACTCACAATCTCGTGGTTTCCAGCCTGGCATCTTATTTACTACTCCAAACTGGCTGTCACTAATCTAATATAGAGGCATAATTTCCTTTTTCTTTATTTTCCCTTTCCCTTTTCTTCTTCTTCTTTGGTTGACTTGGAAACTAAACATGTACGCAGCCCCAGGGAGTAGAATCTCTGAAGCACCATCCAATTTCTTACAGAGAAATCCCCTGTTTCAATCATGCATTTTCCTAACCAGAGATGCAAAGGTGTTTTATTGTTATTTCCTGGTTTGTTTGTTCATATTTTTCCTTCCTGTAATAAGAAGACAATAAACAAGCCAGTATTACAACTGAATGATAAAGTCATCTGATGCCACTGTAACATTGTGTGAATCAGGGGCTGTGACTGCATATTAAAACCTTTTCTTGGAATAATCCTTGGTCATGAGTTGAAAAAGGTTAGAGAAAAAAGGGGGGCACAGGAATTGTGTATTGGCTGCTTGCTATATTCCTTGTCCATAGTCTGAATTTTATTTCACCTTGTATGGCCTTAAAATCAACAGCTGCATCCATTAGATACCATGGTGATGAACACTCTTCCATGTGGAAGGAACTGTTCTCGGAAGACTGTTCTTTTGGGATAGCTTTTCTTAATAGTCCATCTGAAGAAGGAGCAAATCTCTCCTACATCTCATGAAGGTGTGTAATTTAATAAGAGATACAAATCCTCACTCCTATATTTCATACTATCTTATGTAATATTTTCTAATCATTTCCCTAAAGTCAAGTTTAGTACATAATGCAAGGCAGGATTCCACTAGGGGGGAAAAATGTGATCAGAGAATATTGTAAAATCAATATAAGCTGCAATAAGCCGAAAAGAAATAACTAAGAGTACTTGAGTGGGATCAATTTGCTTTCCACATATAGAGTTAGTGCTATTTTTAGTAGCCAGGAAATACTGGAATGTGTAAATAACTGTATATATGGTGTATAATTGGTCCATAATTTATTGATGTGTGTGTGTGTGTGTGAGAGAGAGAGAGAGGGAGGAAGAGAATTTGTATCCAAGATCTTCTTTTTAAAGGTATGTTTTCTTGAACCATGCTACTTGTTTATTGGGCTTTTAAGTTAACACCACAAAAGAACAAAGGTATATGTTATGGAAAGAGAAGTAAATGAAAACCATCACTTTTGTTTTCTCTATAAAACAACGCTTGCCCTCTTGAAAAAAAATGTTAGAGATCAGTAATAAGCTTTTGCAGTGAATGTCTGTGCAGCTTTATTAAAGCAACTATTCCTTTTGTTATTAATAATCACAATGTCCAACAGAATTTCAGAGATTCTCTGACCTGTTCTAATTGCAGCCATTTCCAGATACTGAATGTGGAAACACTGTCATTTTGGTGCTGTTCCAGGAGTGTCTGGTGGATAATATCTGTCTTGGGTGTCACCATGAGAGAAAAGAATAAAGCCTCTGTAGATTCAGTGCACTGCAGCTGTCTAGCTTAGCTCTAATTTCTCTGGCCCATTGACGTCATTAGGTGGTTTCAAACCAATCCAAGACGTCTAGTAAACTTGCTCATAAATGAAATGAAGGAATAAAAATGCACTGATTGTATAACCCGCTGCTCAGGAAAAGTTAAGGATTTTGTTTTCTCATTCCAGTGTGCTAATTCCTATAGTAATTATTTTCTCTTTTAAAATCAAAATATTTTAGAGCTACAGCTAGAAAAAGGGAAATGCATTTAAAAAACAAAAAATAAAACCCCAGTATAAAAATAACTGTAAAGGGATGTGAAATAGCACTTCATAAGGGAAGCTTTGCACGTAAGTCTAAAAGAACATGAAAAAAAAATGCATCAATTAAAACATTAAAAATAATAGGATGTCGTCTTTATGTTTCAAGAACTACAGGGTTTAGATTTAATTTGCTTTGCTTGTATGGTATTTTAACTTTATAGAAAATCATCTGGGTAATGGTAATGTACCCTCTGGTTTATCTATATGTTATTTTAAAAATTACAAATATTCACAGTTCATAATTGATATTTTGTTTACTAACTGAGGAAACTTTTTTGTTTCTAAAATATATATATTTGTCATAAGGACAATCTTTTCAGTAATAATGAATGCTTATAGATCTGATGATACTATAATAATGTGGGTTATTCCTAATCTTTATAATGTGGGTTTATTCCTAATCATTTATAATGCATTACTACTGAAAATAATTCATAATAAAATCAGTGTTTCATCAAACTATTTAGAATGTAGGTGATATCAAATTAGCTGTCTGTATTGATTTCTTCTACATAGCAAAGCTTTACTCTTTGGTATAGAATAGTATATGTGTTTGTGTGCATGTGTGCATGTGTGGAGAGAGAGAGAGACTAACAATCTCTCTCTCTCTCTCTCTCTCTCTCTCTCTCTCTCACACACACACACACACACACACACACACACACACACACACACACACACACACACCTTTCCATCCCTAAGTCATATAAGCAATTGATAGAAAAATATAAAATCACGTAAAAGAGTTAAAATGAGAAATGCATGAAACATTTTATCCTAGAACATTCTGTCCTTTAAAAGAGTCATTATGATTCATTCTGGATGTGGTCTAACCTCAAAATGGGCCATTTCCAGAACAATTGGCAGTTCTGGAACATCTGTTTCAGAGTTGCAATGTTCTAGGATGGAACATTTTGCACAATTCTAGTTAAAGCCATCTTTTAAAAACTAGACCACATAAGAGCTAAAGTTATCATCAACTAAATCAAAGATAACTTAAGAAAATGGAGAAAAAAATGGAACTAAACATGATTCCTATAGAAATGTGTCCCATAGCTTCAGAAACACACACACACACACACACACACACACACACACACACACACACACACACCTTGCTTTAGAATCCAGAATATCTTTACATCTCACAGGTTCATACAAAATATGAAAAGGAATCATTTCTAAGCAATTTAAGAATTAAATAAAATCAGCAGCCTTGAATATGTTTTCTCCCAAGCCATTTACAATAAGAAGGTATGTGAGATTAAAATCAACAGATGCCAATAAAACAGGTAACAAAACAACAAAAATAATTAAAGCTAACTGTAAGGCAGTTTAACATAGTTCTGTTATGGTTCAGGCTTCATTTGTTTTCATTTTTTTTATTGAAATAACATGTAAAAAAACCCATACATTTTTTTAGCCTTTTTATCTCTTTTCCCCATAAACTTTCTTGGAAAAGTTAGCTAGTTAGTTACAGAATAGAGTTGGAAGAGACCTTGGAGCAGGGGTGAAATTCAAAAATTTCCCCTACCGGCTCTATGGGCGTGGCTTGGTGGGCATGGCTTGGTGGTCATGTGACGGTAGGTGGGTGTGGCCAAGTCAACATCACTTCTTTGCCCTAATGAGCTACAAAAAGAAGATATACCAATTATTATACACAAAACAATAAAAGGGGTACACAAATACATAAGAGCAATAAGACTCTTACTGCTCTTATGTAAGCATTTGTGTACCTTTTTTATTGTTTTGTGTATAATAATTGGTATATCTTCTTTTTGAATTTCACCCCTGATCTATCTACTTGCTTTCCCCAACCTGGTGCTTTCCCGTTTTTTTATTAAACTACATGTCCCAGCATCCTCATAACCTCGGGGTTAACAGGAGTTTCTGTGTGCCTAATAAACAAGGGCGGGCGTGGGCGGTGCCAACCAGGGACAATTTTTACCAGCTCTGCGAACCGATTCAAATCGCCCCTACCGCCTCTCCCGAGCTGGGCTGAGGTGGTTGAATTTCACCCCTGCCTTGGAGGTCTTCTAGTCCAACCCCCTGCTCAAGTAGGAAACACTATACCATTTAAGTGGCTGTCCAGTCTCTTCTTAAAGACCTCCAATGATGAAGCATCCACAACTTCTGAAGGCAAGCTGTTCCACTGGTTAATTGTTCTCACTGTTAGGAAGTTTCTCCTTAATTCCAGGTTGCTTCTCTCCTTGATTAGTTTCTATCCATCATTTCTTGTCTTGCCTTCTGGTGCTTTGGAAAATAAGTTGGCCCCCCTCTTCTTTGTGGCAGCCCCTCAAATATTGAAATACTGCTATCTTGTCACCATAGACTAGCCATATCCAATTCCCTTAACCGTTCTTCATATGTTTTAATCTCCAGGCCCTTAATCATCATAATTGCTCTTTTCTGTACTTTTTCCAAAGTTTCAACATTTTTTTTCCTAGCATGGTGACCAAAATTGGATGCAATATTTTAGATGTGGTCTTACTAATGTTTTATTATAAAGTGGTTCTGATACTTCAGGTGATCTTGACTCTATGCCTCTGTTTATGCAACCAAGGATTGCATTAGCTTTTTTGGCTGCTGCTGCACACTGCTGCCAAAAAAAGCTAATGCAATCCTTGCACTCCTGTATTCTGTATTCTTGTATAGTCCTCCTGTACTCCTTTGTGGTTAACAATATGGCATCATACTGTCCTTCTACCATTCTCTTTTTCCAGGCCACCTTCATACTCCCAGATCAGCAAAAGGATAATAAACTACTGGTGATGTTGCATTGTGCTTCCACATGGGACAGGGTGCCTATTTTATATAGCTATGTGACCCTGCAGGGTAAATAAAGTTTGAGGTTTATATGGATAACATTTAAGGTGGACCTTAAAGATACCTGAAATACAAGCAAATGGAAATTAGTTTTGTTGCTCCATCAATGAGTTGTATATTTATTAACAGGTTGATCCAGATGTTTCATGCTATCTTCTAGTTACTTGATCAAGAAAAATGTGAGATCAACAAATATTGCATATAATTAATATCTTGTTTATTTAAAATTTAGTCCAAGGAATAAGTACTCAGGCAAAAGCCTGCTAATTCTTGTACCATAATATTTCTTTATTTCAGTCCAGCCTATCATAAAGAATTGTATATATTTCATTTTTGTGCTTCAAAGGGTAATAAGATAACAATTAGGATGAAGCTCCGCATCATCCTTTTTGTAATAGATTGGAATAATTATTACATTTCCCTAATCTTTTGGAATGTGTTGGCACCCACCAAAACAGCTTGCTCTAAATGGCTTCAGCAGAGATAAAATCAATACCAAGTGCCTTATCTGATTTAAATATCTTGGATAGGCCTGCAGTAGCAGAAGTTGTGACAGGGACACACTTAAATGACAGTTCAAGTGCAGTTGAAAATTCAAGGTCTAGAGAAGGCTCCCTGCCTTTCTGTTTGATATATAATTTACAAGAGTGGTCTTCCCACACAATTGGGAAGATGTGACAATCTTGATGGGAAGATTACCAGGAAGGTACTTGTCAACTTCTTACTGGAATAAGAAAGAGTTATTTGAGCACGGAGCAAAAATACAGAGGTTGTCTTCTCTTTTTACTTTTGAAAAACTGATTATAAGATTTCTTTTGCTGTAGCAACTCAAAAACTGATCAATACTTAGTCAATTTTATATTTCTACATGGCTTTAGTAAGGTCTTTTGAGGGACGCGGTGGCTCAGTGGCTAAGACACTGAGCTTGTTGATCGAAAGGTCGGCAGTTCAGCGGTTCGAATCCCTAGTGCCGCGTAACGGGGTGAGCTCCCATTACTTGTCCAGCTTCTGCCAACCTAGCAGTTCGAAAGCACGTAAAAATGTAAGTAGAAAAATAGGGACCACCTTTAGTGGGAAGGTAACAGCATTCCATGCACCTTTGGCATTTAGTCATGCCAGCCACATGACCACGGAGACATCTTCGCACAGCGCTGGCTCTTCGGCTTTGGAATGGAGATGAGTACTGCCCCCTAGAGTCGGGAACGACTAGCACATATGTGCGAGGGGAACCTTTACATTTACCTTTAAGGTCTTTTGGGGCATTCAAACAATCATAATCAAAAGTTTCTGATTTTTTATTTTGACTCCTTGATTTGGAAGTCTTCAGCAGAGGACATAGTAGGATCATTCAGAATGATCAAGTTCCAGAAATAAATTGGCAATTTATTTTATTTATTTTATTTTATCTATTTATTTATCTAGTTATCTGTCTGTCTGTCTGTCTGTCTATCTATCTATCTATCTATCTATCTATCTATCTATCTATCTATCTATCTATCTATCTATCTATCTATCACCAATTTCATCAATGTGAAATCTCATAGGTATATGAGTCTGAAGAATTTATTCTCAATAAATATGAACTGCAAATTCTGGATCTGCTTGTATTAAATATACAGAAGGCAAAGGAACTTTTCTTGGAGATCCAAGATAAAAGAATTTGAGAAGAAATTTATTCCCAGCCGTTCTGTCAGACTCTTACTCCTTAATAATTTCCCAGAAGCTATAAACCAGGGCTATATTTGTTTCCCTTCGTTGCAAGTCCGTCTCAAGAAACTACATAGAATCCTAGAAGGGAGGTCTTCTAGTCCAATCCCCTGCCTGAGGAGAGACTTTATGCCTTCCCAGACAAATAATTGTCCAATCTTTTCTTGAAAACCTCTTGTGATGGGAGGCAAACTGTTCCATTGAGTAATTATTCTCACTCTTAGGAAATTTCTCCTTAGTCCCAGGTTGGATCTCCTTGTGATGTGTTTCTTCTCTTGACCCATTGCTTCTTGTCCTGTCCTCAGGTGCTTTGGAGAACAAATTCCATGCAACAGCCCTTCAAATATTGGAAGACATGGCTAACATGTCACACCTAAGCCTTCCCTTCTATAGGCTAAACATTCCTAGTCCCCTTAGCAGTTCATTGTATAGCAGTTCATTGTTCCTCATCTGCACTCTTTCTAGGGTCTCAGCATCTATTTTGGATTTTGATGACCAGAATTGGATGCAGTATTCCAAGTGTGATGTCACAAATGCAGTATAGATTAGTACTATCAGTTTTTAACATCTTTATGCTATCCTTCTGTTTATGGAGTCTAGGACTGTATTGGCTTTTTTGGCAACTGTAGCATTCTGCTGGCTCATATTTAATCAGTGGTCTACCAAGACACATCTCACAGTTAGTATTATTGAGTCAAGTACTGCCTAACCAGTACATGTGCATTTGGCTTTTGTTGCCTAAGTGGAGGATCTTACTTTTCTCACCACTGAACTGCTAGAGCCCAACACTCTCAAGATCCTTCTGAATCTTGAGTCTGTGTTCCAAAGTATTAGCAATTCTCCCCAGTTTGGTGTCATCTGCAAATTGGATGAGGTCCCCTTCTATTCCATCATCTAGATCATTTATGAAGATGTTGGAGCACTGAGCCAACATCACTGCATGCTTTCCTCATTGTAGATAACTCACTGCATGCTTCTCTTGATATAGATGTACCATATTTTCCGGCGTATAAGACAACTGGGTGTATAAGACGACCCCCAACTTTTCCAGTTAAAATATAGAGTTTGGGATATACTCGCCGTATAAGACTACCCCTCCTAACATGCGCGCTGGAGCTGACATAGGGCAATGCCTCACGTGCCCTCAGATATGGCTCCGTGTGCCACCTATGGCATGTGTGCCATAGGTTCGCCGTCACAGCCCTATACCATTTCGAATAAATGCCAAAGACTATTTGTTTGAATGTTTCTTAACTTTATTTATTTATTTTATTTATTTATTTATTTATGGTTTCTTATATGCCGCCCCACTCCCGAGGGACTCAGGGCGGCTTACAACACAGGAAAAATACAAGAAAACCAATAAATTCAATTTAAAATCAAAATATAAAAATTAAAAATTTCAATATAAAAGCACCATTCAACCGCCAGACATACCCGGGGGAGAGTGTAGATGGAATTAAGCTCTACCCCCTGCCTGCAGGAAGAGCCATGTCTTAACGGCTTTTCGGAAGGCCAGCAGGGTGGGGATAGTTCGGGTCTCTGGGGGGAGTTGGTTCCAGAGCGCGGGGCCGGCCACAGAGAAGGCTCTCCCCCTAGGACCCGCCAGCCGGCATTGCTTGGCTGACGGGAGCTGGAGGAGGCCAACTCTGTGGGCCCTAACCGGTCGGAGGGAAGTATGAGGCAGAATGCGGTCCCGGAGATAACCTGGTCCTAAGCCATGAAGGGCTTTAAAGATGATGATCAACACCTTGAATTGGACCCGGAGACTAATGGGCAACCAATGCAGCTGGCGGAGTATAGGTGTCACGTGGGTGTACCTTGGCACACCCACCACAGCACGCGCAGCTGCATTTTGCACCAACTGGAGTCTCCGGATACTCTTCAAGGGTAGCCCCATGTAGAGCGCGTTGCAGTAGTCCAAACGGGAGGTGACAAGGGCATGAGTGACCGTGAGTAGAGCCTCCTTCTCCAAGTATGGCCGCAACTGGTGCACCAGGCGAACCTGTGCAAAGGCCCCCCTAGCCACAGCAGTGAGATGGTGTTCCAATTTTAGCTGTGGGTCTAGGAGGACCCCCAAGTTGCGGACCTGATCCGAGGGAGTCAGTTTCGCTCCCTCGAGAACCAAGGAGGGATAGTTGTCATAATCCTTAGGAGGCAATATCCAAAGCCACTCAGTCTTGTCGGGGTTGAGTCTGAGTCTGTTCCTCCCCATCCAGATCCTAACGTCGTCCAGGCATCGGCACATTACATCGGCTGCCACACTGAAGTCAGACGGGGTGGTGATGTACAGCTGGGTGTCGTCAGCGTACTGGTGGAAACACACCCCATGTCTGCGGATGATCTCCCCCAGCGGTTTCATGTAAATGTTAAACAGGATGGGCGAGAGGACCGACCCCTGAGGCACCCCGCATAACAGGGGCCTAGGGGTGGATCTCTGCCCTCCCGCCAACACCGACTGCATCCTATCGGCGAGATAAGAGGAGAACCACCGTAAAACGGTGCCTCCCACTCCCAACTCGCCGAGACGATGCAGAAGGATACCATGGTCGATGGTATCGAAAGCCGCTGAGAGGTCAAGTAGCACCAGGATGGAGGAATTTCCCCCATCCCGGGCCCGCCAGAGATCATCCATCAGAGCGACCAAGGCAGTTTCTGTACTGTAGCCGCGCCTGAAACCCGACTGATAGGGATCTAGATGGTCTGTTTCATCCAGAAGCCGCAGAAGCTGAGTGGCCACCACCTTCTCCACAACTTTCCCTAAAAAAGGCAAGTTGGAGACCGGACGATAGTTCTTCAAATCAGCTGGATCCAGGGAAGGCTTCTTCAGGAGGGAACTTTCAGATCTGTTTGAAATGGGAACTGACTGGAAAATCCATATCATGAAATTGTTTTTACGATTTAAATAAAACTTGCAAGAGGACTTATTGAAAATCTGCTCTTTAAAGCACAGCTTTGGTAGGCTATATGAGTCCATTGCTAGAATATTCAGGCATTAATTAAATTCTTTAATTATGGGATTCTGTGTGAGAGAGATATTTGCAAATTATTGTAATACTGACAATACAGAGACAGATCTGGTTCACAATTCAAAGGTTTATTGCAGAGAAAAAGCGTTTGCAAAGGCGGCCTCCAAGTCTCTTCCCAAGTTGGATTGAGTACAAGGAGAGCAAAAGCAGATTTTACGTGCATAGATATAGATAGCTAAACAGACAGACTGACAGATAGATAGACAGACCATTTAGGGTAACTTTTAGAGTGGAAAAGATTGAGCCTCAATGAATTTTCTAATAGGTTTGAAGATCAAACAATGACAAGTATATCTGCAATCATGTTGAGCAAACTGATGCTAATTTTTGAAGAATTGATTATTTTGAATGTTTAGTTTTATTTATTGAAGTAAAGCACTTTATTTTGACAAATCACAAACATTTTACAATCCAGTATAGTTTATTTCTCATAACATACCAAAAGAAACATGCTTTGGGATATAATCTTAGTAATGATGTTGAATTATCAGCTGAAGCACTATAACAATAAGAGCTTATTCCTAGCATTTTTTCTTCATGTGGATAAAGATTTTTCTCTTGCTTAGCTACATAGCTGTTTCCAAGCACTTTGTATTAACCAAAATTTCATCTATTTTTTAATGTAGCCACTGCAGAAAAAAAATCAGACGAATAAGGCAGTGCAGGCAGATAGCTTAGTGCAGCAGTTGAGTCAGCTGCCTGCCTGTTCAACTTGTTATTTCTACCATTATTAACATAAAGATATTGGGTTAATCCAGTGCTTCTCAAATAGTGCCCCTCTGGGGGGAGGGTTCAGAGCGATGCCAGGGGGCACATGTGATCCCGGGGAACATGTGTGGTCCCTCTCGATTGATTCCTCCGGACGGGGAGAGTTTTCCCAGTTGCACGCTGCTCCGAGCCCGGAAGAGAAGGCGGCCAGGCAGGGCGGTGTGGCTGCATGGGTTCTTGTTGTTCTTTGCGGGTACTGCGGTAGCCATGAACAGTGTGGCGAACCTGCTGCTGGACAAGGAAGAGCATCCTCTGCAGCTGGGCGAAAGCTTCAAATGGCACCCTAAAGCCTCCTTCCATACCATTCGCTGTGAGTGTCCGGAAGAGGCGGTGCTTATGGGCCAGGCCAGTGACCCCAAAACATCGGCTTGATTAAGCTGGCCTGGCCCCATGTCAAAAAAGGGCCCTAACCACGGTAGCCTATGCCTGCCTAACCAAAAACAGGCTCCACTGAGTTCAGTGTTTCTTACTCCCAGCTAAGTGGTAGAGCAGCCTTCCCCAGCCAATAGTTTGCTTGCAGCTTATAATAAGTAAAATAATAAATATTAACACTAAAATTCCATTGGGGCCCAGATCAGAGAGTTGGGGGTATGTGCTAAATGTTTACTTCTTCCTAGGGGGAGCGTAACAGAAAATAATTGAGAAGCACTGGGTTAATCATACAGAATATACACACATATGCACATACACACGCCTCAAAGCTTTTGGATTAATTTCCAATAATAGAAGTGTTACTTCTTGATTTTATTAGAGCAAGTTCTACTAATAACTGGATAGGCAACCCAGGGGTGAAATTCAAAATTTTTCTCTACCGGTTCTTTGGGCGTGGCTTGGTGGGTGTGGCAGGGAAAGGATACTGCAAAATCAGTACAGAAACTGCCTTGGTTGCCCTGATGGATGATCTCTGGCGAGCCCGGGATGGGGGTCACTCTTCCATCTTGGTGCTACTTGACCTCTCAGCTGCTGTCAATACCATCGACCATGGTATCCTTCTGCATTGTCTCAGCGAGTTGGGAGTGGGAGGCACCGTTCTACGGTGGTTCTCCTTACCTCGCCGATAGGATGCAGTCGGTGTTAACAGGAGGACAGAGGTCATCTCCTAGGCCCCTGACTTGTGGGGTGCCTCAGGGTTCGGTCCTCTCACCCATCCTGTTTAACATTTACATGAAACCGTTGGGGGAATCATCCGTCGACACGGGGTGAGTTTTCAACAGTACGCTGATGACACCCAGCTGTACATCTCCACCCCGTTTCAATTCAGGGAGGCAGTGGATGTAATGTGCCGATGCCTGGATGATGTCAGGATCTGGATGGGGAGGAACAGGCTCAAGCTCAACCCCGACAAGACTGAGTGGCTCTGGATATTGCCCCATAAGGATTATGTCAACTGTCCCTCCTTGGTTCTTGGGGGAGAAAAACTAACTCCCTCGGAACGGGTTCGCAATCTGGGAGTTTTCTTAGACCCACAGCTAAAATTAGACCAACATCTTACAGTTGTGGCTAGGGGAGCTTTTGCACAGGTTCGCCTGGTGCACCAATTGCGACCATACTTGGAGAAGGAGGCTCTACTCACGGTCACTCATGCCCTTGTCACCTCTCGATTGGACTACTTTAATGCACTCTACATGGGGCTACCCTTGAAGAGTATCCGGAGACTTCAACTGGTGCAAAATGCGGCTGCGCATGCTGTGGTGGGTGTCTCAAGATACACCCACGTAACACCCATACTCCGCCAGCTGCACTGGCTGCCCATTGGTCTCCGGGTGCAATTCAAGGTGTTGATTATCATCTTTAAAGCCCTACATGGCTTAGGACCAGGTTACCTCTGGGACTGCATCCTACCTCATACTTCCCTTCGACCGGTCAGGTCCCACAGAGTGGGTCTCCTCCAGATCCCGTCAACCAAACAATGTTGGCTGGCGGGGCCTAGGGGGAGGGCCTTCTCTGTGGGGACCCCTTTTCTCTGGAACCAACTACCCCCAGAGATATGAATTATCCCCACCTTGCTGGCCTTCCAAAAAGCCGTTAAGACATGGCTCTTCCTTCAGGCGGGGCTTAGAGAGAATTTTACATCTTAGGTCTCCCCCATGTATTTATGATTTTGTGTTTTTTAAATTCATTTTAAATTGTTATTAAATTTACTATATTGTTTAGTTGTTCTTCAAATGTTGTACGCCGCCCTGAGTCCCCAGGGAGTAGGGCGGCATATAAGAACAATAAGTAAGTAAGTAAGTAAGTAAGTAAGTAAGTAAGTAAGTAAGTAAGTAAGTAAGTAAGTAAGTAAGTAAACAAACAAACAAACAAACAAACAAACAAATAAATAAATAAATAAATAAATAAATAAATAAATAAATAAAATCTCCATTCCCACCCCACTCCAGGGGAAGGATACTGCAAAATCCCTATCCCTTCCGCATTCCTGCAGGAAGGATATTGCAGAATCTCCATTCCCACCCCACTCTGGACCAGCCAGAGGTGGTATTTGCCTAAAGTGACCAGATTTTTTTTTTTAAGCGGGACACCGAAGGGGGCGGGGCCGCCTGGACGCCGGGTTTTGCCCTCTGCGCATGCGCAGAACGCTGCGCATGCGCAGAGGGCAAAAGACCGCTAATGTCATTTCACAAGAGCCGTTCGCGTGCAGGGCAGTTTATAAATAGCGGCCGCCAGGTAGGGAGCCGGCCGGGGTTGCGCAGGGCTGGGGGAGGCTCGCTAGCCCGGCAGCTCCGGCCGCAGGAAAGAGCGGGGGGGTGCCGTACTGGGAAGGGCCAGCAGTCGCCGCCGCCTGAGGGGGCCACCTCCCCCCCGCCCGCCCGCCCGCTTCGCTACAGGGGACGCTGCACCGGATCCCAAGTCGCGCCGGCTCTCCCGCGGTCACGATGCCCGCCGACCTGATGGAGAAGAGCTCCTCCTCGCCCGCGGTGGCCATCCCAGCCAGCGCCGGAGGAGTCAACGCAGGACGCCCGCCCGCCGCCCACAGCTGAGAGGCCTGCTGCTGCTGCTGCGGCTGGGCCCCCAGTCCCGGCGGCGGGAAGGCTGCGGCGGCGGCCCCAGCCTGCTGAGCCAGCGCCAGCCCGAGGGTCATGGATGCGACTCCTTCGCTCGGGCCGCCCCGCCCACCGCGACACCGGCCTTTTCGAGAGGGCGGAGCTGCATCAGGCGCCTCTCCACCTTCCAGGGGCGGAAGGAGTCGCATCCATGACCCTCGGGCCGGCGCTGGCTCAGCAGGCTGGGGCCGCCGCCGCAGCCTTCCCGCCGCCGGGACTGGGGGCCCAGCCGCAGCAGCAGCAGCAGCAGGCCTCTCAGCTGTGGGCGGCGGGCGGGCGTCCTGCGTTGACTCCTCCGGCGCTGGCCGGGATGGCCATCGCGGGCGAGGAGGAGCTCTTCTCCATCAGGTCGGCGGGCATCGTGGCCGCGGGAGAGCCGGCGCGACTCGGGATCCGGTGCAGCGTCCCCTGCAGCGAAGCGGGCGGGGGGGGTGGCCCCCTCAGGCGGCGGCGACTGCTGGCCCTTCCCAGTACGGCACCACCCCCGCTCTTTCCTGCGGCCGGAGCTGCCGGGCTAGCGAGCCTCCCCCAGCCCTGCGCAACCCCGGCCGGCTCCCTACCTGGCGGCCGCTATTTATAAACTGCCCTGCACGCGAACGGCTCTTGTGAAACTTGCCAAACTTGTGAAGAGCACTTGCAAAGCCGTGCCCGCCGAAAATTGTATTTGTCTTTCGCCCCCCATGAGCCGCGGCCGGCCGTCCCTGCAGGGGAGAGCCCGCCCCCCAGCCCTCCCTCGCCCCTTTCAAAAAATCGGGACTTTTTAAGAGGGCGGGCGGGACGCGGGACAAACCATTAAAAAGCGGGTCTGTCCCGCCAAAATCAGGACGTCTGGTCACCTTATATTTGCCGGTTCTCCGAACTACTCAAAATTTCCGCTACTGGTTTTCTAGAACCAGGGGTGAAATGCTACCAGTTCGGCCTGGTTCTCCCAAACCAGTAGTAACAAATGCTTCTGGTTCGCTGAACCGGTAGTAAAAACTGTTTTTAAAAAGTTTTTTAAAATGTTCCGACGATTGGGCGGCACAGCTGATTGTCACAGCTGATGAACCTTTTTTTTCCACTTTTTTAAAAGCATTTTTTATTACCTATTCGCCCGAACTGTGACTCTGTGAGGTTCCTGCTTGTTCCAGGCGCCATTTTGAGTAAAGTCCAGCTGCTTCTGCACTGTGGGAGTCAGTTGTGTAGGAGTCAGTTGTGTAGCTTTTGTGTTGTTTGTGTTGTTTGTGTGAAAGTTGGTTTTTGAGCTCTCTGTGACTCTGTGAGGTTCCTGCTTGTTGCAGGGGCCATTTTGTGTGAAGTCCAGCTGCTTCTGCATTGCGTGTGAGTCAGTTGTGTAGGAGTTAGTTGTGTAGCTTTTGTGTTGCTTGTGTGTCGTGTGAAAGTTGGTTTTTGAGCTCTTTGTGGCTCTGTGAGGTTCCTGCTTGTTGTTGCAGGGGCCATTTTGTGTGAAGTCCAGCTGCTTCTGCATTGCGTGTGAGTCAGTTGTGTAACTTTTGTGTTATTTTTGTGTAAAGTGTGATAGTTGTTTTTGAGCTAACCCAGTCACATGACCATGACCACCAAGCCACACCCACCCAGTCACATGACTACCAAGCCACGCCCACAGAACCAGTAGGGAATTTTTTTAGATTTCACCACTGTCCAGAACCTGTCAGAACCTGCTGAATTTCACCCCTGATGCAACCTTAACATGACCTCTATATATTGAGAAGCATATAGCAAAATAAAAATACAAATTTCTATCTTTTTGTGTAGCCAAGCCTATAACTCCATTGAAGGCCCATCATATTGTACTTAAAATAGTGAGCCCATACAATATTTTATGTACCAAAACATTGTAAATGGAGGAGTTCTTAGATTTTCATATATTTTTTTTCTTGGATTTTATCTGAGTAGAGAATGACTCATTCAAACCTTAAGGACAGGAGCCCTTAAACTTTTCCTAAAAACTAAATTGATTAAGTGCTGTAAAAATGCAGTCCATGTTGCTTTCTTTCCCAAAAGGCAAACTGTAGTGGATAACTTTCCGTTCTTGGTTTTCAGATGTATATGGTTTTGAAATAGTCGTTGGGCACATGCTGTAGTTACACAAAGTAACACTCAGCTGGTTGAGGCTAATGGTTCTCCATCACAATGCACCACCAACAGATAATGGCATGCATTTATTCTTTTTTTGCAGTAGTCATTTTAAACTATTATTTAGAACTACCTTCGGTTAAGGAACAATCTTTTACATTTTATTATTTTCAATAGTTTACCGTAGTGGATGAATAAAAAATTATTTGAAGAGCAACTTTTATGATTGTATGAAATGGTTTTATTGAAAAAGGCTACACTTTTAATGTACTTGTCTGAACCTTTTAAAAGATTAACTGGATTCTGCTGTATTTAGATATTTCAGAATCAGACTAGAGCTGGAAGGAACCTTGGAGGTCTTCTAGTCCAGACCCCTGCTCAAGCAGGAGACCCTATACCAGGGGTGGCCAAACTATGGTTCTTTGAGGACCTGTGGACTTCAACTCCCAGAATTCCTGAGCTAGCCCTGCATGCATGGCTGGCTCAGGAATTCTGGGAGTTGAAGTCCACAGATCCTCAAAGAACCATAGTTTGGCCACCCCTGCCCTATACAATTTCAGACAAGTGACTGTCCAGTCTCTTCTTAAAAACCTCCAGTGGTGAATCACCCACAATTTCTGAAGGCAAGCTGTTCTACTGGAACAACTTTGTCCAAGAACTGACCATTTCTTTTATCGTTCAGTCCACATCATTTAATCTTAACTGGATATTCTTTTGCTGCAATCCTATTAGCAAGACTCTGTGAGTCTTAAGGAGACGTTTATTTTATGGCATTTATATACTGCTGAAGAATAGACATAACAAGTTTGCAGCTTGAATGGGATTCATACAGAATATGCTGGTTTTATACCAATTTCCAAATAGTTATTTAAAACTGCACAAAAGTCACATTTTGATGTATTTCTGGAAAATAAATTCGCAACAAGCTAAACTCCTATGACAAGTACTTTTGGGAAAAGTAGAGTGTTGATGCTGAACACAAACTTATGGCCCATCAGGAAGTCCCAGTTATTATCCAGCCTGCAACTGATACATTGGGGGGAGAGTGATTCAGTTTAAGAAGAGGGATTAGTTAAAACGACAGCAGCAGTTGCGGTAGCAGAACAGACAGCAGAGCAAAAGAAAGAAAGAAAATCGATATAGGAAAAGCAAGTAGAATGAAGAAGATAGAAGTTGAAGCAAAGTCATCAATGTGAGGCAACAAGGGAGGTCCTGAAAGTGGATGATAAGACAAAAAAGAGGCTGTGGCCAAGTAAAGCCGAAGACATGAAAATAAAAAAGGGGTGTCAGAATATAAAAGCTAAAGCTAAAAAAAGCAGAATAGGTATGTGGTTCTGGCCCACAGTGGGTCAGCCTTATTCAGGGCACTAAGTATTCTCCATTTAGCCAATTGTCCTCAAGGTTATCATACCAGCCAAGTCTCTTGACCAACACTAGGGTTCCTGACTTTCCCGCAATTGTGATTGCAGAGTCCAGTAGACAGCCATCACTCTCCTATTGAATCCATTGTTTGGCAAAGCCAAACACCTTGTTTTTTTCTGAACTGTGGCAATGTAATTGCAAATAGGAATGTTTTAATTTGGAATTTTAATTCTGTAATGGAATTAACGAATGAGGCAGATTTGTTTTGCCCCTATTTCCAGCACAAACCAATTGAAATAATCCTCCCAGTTCTTAGATCAATTGATCTCCCTGTGTTTTTCAACTAATTTAGCTTCATATGATTCTAATTCTGCTCTACAATCAATGTACCTTCAACATAATATTCAAGTGTAACATCAAAACATTACTTCTCTCCAAGCATATATAATTAAATATGTGTATCACAGCTGTCACTCAATAACAGGGCATGGTATTCTTTTTAGGAGATAAACTCATAAAGTCTAATATGTGTTTATTATAAACTAAGTTAAGGCTGCCAAGCTAAACCTACAAGCCAGCCATTGAGTGTTGCTGCCTGCCCTATAGAATAATTTGAAACTTTAAATATTTCTGAACAGAGAAATGAAATAATAGCCTTCTGATTTTTTTTCAGTGTCAGTTGTAGGGCAAAAAACAGCTTCTCCTATATTGTCTAAATTAGAATATCTTTTTACAAACCAGGCTCATTTCTAGATTTAATGAGCAGGTCATATCTCATTTTTTGATTTCATGACATGCCAGTACTTACTTGAATTCAGTTCATAGAAACAAGGATCTGGCCAGATTCGACTGGAAGCATCGAGGTGAGACAGTCTGGAAATAGTGGGCTCTGAAGAGCCCTACGAAATTCCAGGCTGACAAACCGCTGTCAGCGGGGTCTTCGGACCGGATTCATCCTGTAGGGACAGAGAAGAAGGAGCAGCATCTCAGAAGACCAAAAGGGATAGGCAAATCCCTTGGAGGTCGGAGGAAAGCTCTTTGAACTGGCGGTGGCGGCCATGGCAGCCATCATAAGCTGAGGCAACCGGAATAAGCTTTGTGCAGGAGTGGTGAGTTGAACAGAGTAATGACACCGGGTGAGTGGTCGGCCAACACATATTCCAAAAAAAGAATTTATTTAAAGAACTTTATAAGCTATGCCGGCGAAGAAATAGCAGCTAATTTGGGGTGTGGGGAAAACATTGGAGGTAAATGAATGAAGCGGAAGTTTAAACACTAGCCCAAAATGGAGAGTGAGATAATTAAAGTACTGTGAGAAGAAACCCGAAAGAAAGCAGTTGTTTTAGAAGATTGGAAGTAATTTTAAATTTGGAACATTGAAAGGAGAATAAAGGAAAGTGTAAAATGAGGAAAAAATAAATAAAGAAAGAAGCTTCATAAAGGGAACTTTATAATTGGACTTGGAATTGGATTTAAATTGTGAATTTGGGGAAAATATATTAACAAGGAGAGGAAATTTTGGGAATATTTAAAACGTGGATTTATACCGAAAGTGATTATTTTGCTATTTTTATTGATTGGAATTGTGGAGTGGAGAGAGAGACACCTATTGGCAGGAAAAAAGTATTGCAACAAATAATTTGGGAGTCGCAAAATTGCTTTCGTTTTTCACACAGTGTCCTTGATTTACAAGCCGTGAGAAGTTTTAAGGAGGACTTGTTTTCTTTTAAGCTGTTTGATCTCGACAATAGAAGGTGGATTTACAGAACTTTAAACTGAAGTTAGAACATCGTGGAAACAACAAAATGTCCCAGGAATTAACTGAAATGATTAATGAACTGAAAGAAATTATCAAAATGACGTGTGGACTATTTAAGCTTGATGAATCAGAAAACATGCTAGAACATACCCAAGTGAACAAAGAAACCACAAAAGAGAAGCAAGAACTTAGCATTGAAAAAAAAAGCATTGATTATGACATTGGGAGTAATAATGCAAGAAAGAGAAGGATTAGGAGAAAAGTAACTAAGAAAAGGAAGGAAATAAAGGGAAGAAAAGGGAAGGTTAATGATTACACTGGGGTTAGCAGTGGTGAAAATGGAGAGGGTGGAAATAAACAAAGCAGAAAAGAAAAGGGGAAGAGACTGGGTTCAAAAGGGACAAATGAATACACTGGGATTAACAGTGGGGAAATAAAGAAGAGGAAAAGGGAAAAAGAGAAGGGAGTAAATGGGATCTTAAGGCAGAAGAAAAGAAATAATAATTACAAAACTAAAAAAAGAAGAAAAGAAAAATAAGAGGATGAGAGGAAAATGTTAAGAAGTGGAGTGTATGGGAGATTAAAGAAAAGTGGTTAAAGGAATAATTAAAGGAAAGAAGAAATGGAAAATATGATATGTATAAGTGAATTGTATTATGACTAATATGTGTAATTGTAGTATTTGAATATGATGATATGATAAATGAAATGGAAAGAAGAAAAAGAAATGTAGTATATACTTAAAATTGTTTGAATAGTAATATTAATGATTGTAATAAATGAAATTAGCGAAAGTAATACCTATAGCCGTGATGGCGAACCTATGGCACACGTGCCACAGGTGGCATGCGGAGCCATATCTGAGGGCACGTGAGGCGTTGCCCTGTCAGCTCCATGCGCACACTGACCAGCTGATTTTCGGCCTTCCGGAGAGGGGAGGCTGTTTTCGCCCTCCCCAGGCTTCAGGAAAGCCTCCTCCAAAAGCTGTGCGCATGTTCCGAGCGGCGGAGTGCCAGACCTCGGCTGCCCCACCAGAGGGCCGAAGCGAGGTGATGTCAGCCATTTCCTGGCACCAGAGTCGAAAGCAGAGCAGCTATGAAGGTGCACCAAAGGTAAGGGGCTGGGATGCCAACAGGGCTGGAGTCTGTCTGTGAGGGAGTGACAGGCAAACTCCATTTTGGCTGAAACAAAGAATGTTCGTTGGGGTCCAGGTTTTTTTGGGGGGAGCTCGATAAAAATGGTGGAGGTGCATAGTCAACCGCAGGCAGTGCATGGCCCCCACCTGACCCCCACCATGCCTGCCTCTCCGCCGCCAGCTGAGCTGGGGAAGGAGCAGCGGGTGGGGCAGGTGGCCGCCCTGCCAGCAAATGCTGCCCATGTGCTTGAGGCTCCCAGCGTTCCTCCTCCACATCCCCACCACCCCAGAAAAGCAGCAACAGCTGCAGGGGAAAGGGCAAGAGCTACCAGCCCACTCAGATGCACATCTCCCTCCTCCCGGGCTTCCCTCGCGCACCCCATCTTCTTATCCACCTTCACCGCTGCTGCTGTTTCCATGAGTGCACACGCCTGACTCATTTCAAAACACAAACAAAACACAAAGGGGTGGGGGAGGCCAAGCCAGCGCTCCCAAAACCTGGGGCGGGCGAGTGGGGAGGCCAGCTGGGGTGGTCTCCTCACCTTAGTGGCCGTGGTGGACTTTGGCGGTGTGTCTTCCCACCTCAGGAGGGAGCCTGCCTAGTGACTCAGCTTTTAGGCTCCCTCCTGCTGGGCGGATGTGGAGCTGGGGGGAGGAGGAAGGTGGCGCTGGCAGCACGGCTCTGGCTCCGTTTTCAGGCCAGCCACCTCCTCCCCTTCCTGCCAGACTTCCAAGCCACAAGAAGGAGAAGAGCTCCTGAACTGGCGGCGAAGCAGAATCTGGGCTGCCGAGCACTGCCTGTGCTTCCTCTCGCTTCCTGCTTCTTCCTGGTCACTTCGCCATAGCTAGTGGCAGGGTTTCCACGAAGGTGTCCCTGAAACCCAAGCAGGAAAATGGAGAAAAGGAGCCCAAGCCGAGCCTCCCAGCCATCACCCGCCACTGCTGCTTCCTTCCTGGAGTAGCGAGGAGAGAAGGAGAGCAAAATCCGAAAGGCAGGCGGGCCTAGCTGGGTCGTAGCCTTCCCATCCTCCTCCTCCTCTCTCTCTCTCTCTGCACACAAGAGGAGTGGAGAAGCCAGGGAGCCCTGCCTGGCTGCTGCCTGACTCGTTAGTTGGCTGGCGAACAAGCAAGCCCAGGCGTTATGCATCTGTACCAGGTGCTCACCGGAGCCTTTCGGATCTCGCTGTCCTCTCCCCACACTCCAGGAAGGAGTACAGTTTTGTACAGTTTTTCATTGGAGCAGCTGCAGACATCATGACTAATAAAATCAAAGCATTCCCTTTTACACCACTCCTTTAGCCACACATTAAACTCTGCTACACGTTAGCCTTTCCCTTTCTGTTCTTTATATACTGGTAAAACCTCTGAAAAGATAAGCCTACAACCTAAGCTACTAAGTTCATATCCCAAGCTCTGGAAGTCATTCTGCACAAAGGAAAGAAGAATGGGAAATATGATATGTAAAAGTGAATTGTATTATGACTAATATGTGTAATTGTAATATTGGAATAAGATGATATGAATGAAATGGAAAGAAGGGGAAAAATGTTTGAGATATTTATGATTGTAATAAATGAGATTAGTGTAAGTAATATTTATAGACATAAGTGACTTATATTTAGATTAACACAGAGGTGTTCACGGAACTGGTTCGGTCGGTGCTGGTCCGTGGATGCCGCCATCTTTTTTTAAATTTAAATTTTATTTTATTTTTAAAAATTTTTCCCCGGATGTTTTTTCTTCTGCACATGTGCAGAAGCCAAGTTTTCGGCACTGCGCATGCGTCGCCATCTTGTTTTTGGCTTTTGGGGGGGTTCATTTTTTTGGCACTGCGGACGCGCAAAGCGCGCGCATAGCCACGCAGCATGGGAGGAAGCGAACCGGCAGCGAGGTAAATTAGAACCCACCCGTGGATTAACATATGTGGGTGTGATATATGGATGAATGTTTTATAAGATGATGCTGGATAGGTGAAAAAGGAGATGTGAAAATCAAGTTTAAAAAAATTTATTTTTTATGAAGTTAAATGGAAAAGGTATTGAAAAGTAAATGGAATATTATTTTATTGTAGTAATTAAGAAATTAGGAATTAAGATGGAAGGGAATGCTTGTAAAGGGTTTTAACTAGAAAAGGGAATAAGAAAGTTTTGGGGTAAGGGCAAATGGTGATATTGTTTAAGTGTCAGAAAAGAAGTAGGAGGTAAATAGAATTTAAAAAATAGAGAGAAAGAATATTATGGCAGAAATGGAAATATATAAAATTGTGCTTGGGGATGTTATAAGCTGTACAAAATCTTTGACCCGATCACTACTCTGTTCAGAGAAAATACATTGTTTGTATGTTTGTATGCGTTAAAAAATAAAAAACTTAAAAAAGAAACAAGGATCCGGCCAAGTTCTTGTCCAATATATAGATCTGATAACAGTTGTAACAGAACTGGATACTTCGATAGGCAGCTCTTCAAATATTAATAACCTCAGATAGGTTTATGAGAAAAAACATGGTTTATACATATTATAATCTAAAGCTAAGTTTAACAATTTCTAAAATTTGATCATTTTAAACTGCAAATTCCTTAAATAGAATTTGTCTTCTAGGGAAATGATAAAGATGGTAAAATATACATTAATATTCTGAAGTATACATCTAAAAAGAGAGATTTTTCATTAAAATAGCAAAATAATTGCTAAAAATTCATTTTCAAATCTGACTGAAACTGTACAAATAAAACAATTGTGCTTACTATATAAAGTATTCACTATTTTTGTTTTGGCTCTGCTATAGGAGAGGTGTGTCTTTTCTATAAGCTGCAAATTGAAAGCCCGAGCTGACTTCTCCGGCACTGTATGAAGCAACATATGCATCTGTTGTTTGGGAACAGTTGCATAGATGTTCCTTTTATATGTTAGTGAATTTTAACGTTCTGGTTAGGAGTCACTCAAAGCATAGAACAGGAAGTTGGATCAACCAATCAGCACACAGGGCATGCACTTCTGCACAATGTGCTGTTGGGATTTGGGAGGGGTTTGTGTCAGCCTGTCTGCAGCCATCTGCAACCTCCACCTACCCATCAACCTCTTTGAAGCGTTGATAGCAATAGCACTTAGACTTATATACCGCTTCATAGTGCTTTACAGCCCTCTCTAAGTGGTTTACAGAGTTCAGCATATTGCCCCAACAATCTGGGTCCTCATTTTACCGACCTCAGAAGGATGGAAGGCTGAGTCAGCCTTGAGCTGGTGATATTTGAACAGCTGAACTGCTGAACTAACAGTCAGCTGAAGTAGGTTGCAGTGCTGCACTTTAACCACTGCAGTTGTGGGCAATTCTAAATTAGCTTTAAATCTTATGAGTAAGGGAAAAAAGTGTTACGTACATATTAAAATTGTGGCCACAGCAGGTTGCAACTTTTTCAAAGGTAGTATAACTCATTTGATAATAATTTCATCAGATTTTGTCAATTGCTCTGAGCAATCAATCTTTCAAGAATTGCTCATCACTGTGCTACTATTGTCTTTCTAAGTCTATGCAGAACAGATTGTTTCTGGGGGTATTGTCTTCGTATTCAATTTATCTTTTAGTATAGTTCGTTTTATCAGGTTGGTTTTTATCAAAGATTCTTGTCACCTGATAAGAAAAAAAAAATCAGGCTGAGTACTTCGAAGAGGATCTAAGCCAGGAGTGTCAAACTCAATTTCATTGAGGGCTGCATGTGGGTTGTGTTTGACCTCGGGAGGCCGGAGGGGCATGGCGGCGTGGCCATGGTGGACATTAGACACAGGCTCAAGATGCATTTCCCCCCTTTGCATTCAAAATAGCTATTCCAGACAAAGGGAGATTTACTTTCTGGCACAAATAGTCTCAATTCCATAATGTAGAGATTAAAGACATGTAGAGTCCCCACCTGCTATGGGGCTTGACTCTTTGGTATAGGAGCAGAGCATAAATGAACTGACAATTTCTCCAGATGTGTCTAAAAACTGTCTGCCCCACAGTCTATCAATCTTTGTTACTACCTCTGACACAGCCCTAGAGGAGGACTTAATATTAGTAATAATTTACAAAATTGATATACCCCCCCAATTCTCAATGACCCTGGGTAACTCACAACAATCAAAAAATTTACAATTAAATCAATCACAGGTAAAAGATTAAGATAAAAGATAACAAACTCAGTGATACGAGGGGGCTCTCTCTCTGTCTCATCAAAAACCTGGGTGAAGAGCCAGATGTTGTTGGCTCTTCTGAACAGCAGCCATCCAGATCTTGGAGGGTACCTAGTTCTAGTTGGCAGATGCTATTAAAAGAAGGTGAAAAAGGTGCTGCCTCCTGCAGCACTCTGCCGGCCAAAACGGGCCGTGGGGTGCCTCTGCCTCCTGCTGCCTCCTGCTCATGGGGCCGGCCTGGAAATATCAAATGACCGGCCTGTGGTGCCTTTGCCAGCCAAAACGGGGCATGGGAGGGCCACCTGCGCCCTACTGTGGCCCGTTTTCAGCCTCCACGGCCTCCTGCAGCACTCTGCAGGCCGAAAACGGGCAGAGTGCTGCATGAGGCCGTGGAGGCCGAAAATGGGCCATGGGGTGTGTGTGAGCCCCCCCCATGGCCCATTTTGGCCAGCAGAGGCACCGCGGGCCGGTCCTTTTGATATTTCCAGGCCGGCCCTGAGGGCCAGATCTAAACAACCCACGGTGCCAGATCCAACCCATGGGCCTTGAGTTTGACACCCTTGATCTATGCAAAAGAACCCTTGGTGTGTGTGTATGTATATATATATATATATATATATATATATATATATATATATATATATATATATATATATATATAATTACTCATACCTGAAATCTAATTCTCTTTAGTTATTTAACTGACATGTCTTTCTTCCCAGCTGATAAAAAAAATTGTAGAGACATTTCAAAGCATTATTTCTTATGGCTTCCATAAAAGAATAAGTCTAGTGATGCAATATGAACTAATTTTTAAAATATGAACACTTGGATAGTCAACATCTGACCCCAAAAATAAACACTGTGACCTAATCAATCCATCAGCCCTACCAAACAAAATGGGGGATTCAAATATAGGCATTTGGGTTAAATAATCATACAAATGCTGAGCTATCTTTCTAAATTTTTTGATTCTTTAAAATTGGTTGAGCTTTCTCAACATCATCTCTCATTTTAAAGATGTGCAGTTGCAATACTTAAGAAATATAAACTCAACCAATGGCTTAATGAATAAAACATGACTGCATGTTCTGAATGTGCAGGAAAACAGTATGGAGCTCAAAATAATTACAGGGAAGTATCTAAAACTCAAATACTACTTGCACGTTAGGATTTAATGCCTCCAGAAGATTTTTCATTTCACAATATAAAAAATTATAAAAAAGAAAGAAAAAAAGCAATTTTATTTCAAAAGCTAATATGTGCAAAAAATACATTAAAACTGGGGGGGGGAAACATAGTATGGATTTGATTTGGAAGAATCTGTTCACATCTGAATAGTTCTACAAATGAATGTCCATGTACAATTAATTTGAAAACCTGAAAAAAAAGGAGCATTCAGCAGAGGAGAATACCTACCTTGCAACTTTGCAGGTTCCCTTCCTCTTTGAAAAAGGAGGAGTTTTTTTAAACCTTATTCTGGGGGTGCTTGAGAATTTCTTTTGATTTTCTCTTGGTGCTGATTCTGAGATCATTTTGTTGTGATGATGGGTACTGCTGCTCATAATTCTGTTTTCTATTGCCTTTCAATTACCGTGAAGCTTCTGGACCTATTTTTAATTCCAGTGGAAGGCATTACATCATTATATATAATGATACTTAATACTTAGCATCATAAAGGATTTGTCATGAGAAAGACCACATGAGTGGTCTTTCTTGCTCCTTTCCAGGCATTCCCTGAAGCTCAGTTGTAGACAGATAATTCTTTTACTACCTCATTGTTGATTAGTACTTTGGACAGCACCCAGCCTTAAATGCTAAAATTGTTTCCGAAAGGTCCTTCAGAACTGGTATCCCTGCCGAGCATGAAGATTATTGCACATATACGTAACACAGACACATATTTCAAAGGCACAACCTTTTATTTCCAGACATTTTTATGTGAAACAGGAGTATCCATGTACAGTAGTTGTTAACTTGGAGGGGTTGTTGTTTGTAAAATACTTATAATCAATGGCACAAGTCGTTTCTGTCTGCAAGAATTAGCTTGTGGTCTTCATTTTGGATCTGAAAGGAACTTAGATTTTTTTGGAAAGACTGTGATGCTTACCTCAATGAAACTAAGTTGTCTCCAAAACAGAGTTTACCCCCACCTTGCTGGCCTTCCGAAAAGCCATTAAGACATGGCTCTTCCTGCAGGCGGGGTGATTTTGAGACAACTTTCCCCATGTATGCATGGTTTTATATGTCTTTTTTTAAACTCTTTTTAAATCATTTTTAATAATTTTATTGTTTAGTTGTTCCTTAAAATGTGGTACGCCGCCCTGAGTCCTCAGGGAGTAGGGTGGCATAGAAGAACACTAAATAAATAAATAATAAATAGATGAATGAATGAATGAATGAATGAATGAATGAATGAATGAATGAATGAATGAATGAATACCCAGTATTTCCATCTTACAATGTGCAGAAATGTAAAAACAGCGCTGATCTATTATAGGATTTATTTCAAAAGGGCTGCAATGAAATTTTAAAAAAGATTTCACTGATTTATTTTTTGGATTTCTTTAATGCTATGGTTGCTGCTAAGTTAGTATTTTGTTATAAACTTGCCGTCCCTGTGCTGTCATGGTCTCCTTTTTCAAAGATTCAGGGAGAGGAAACTGTATCGGGAGAATGTCAGGATTTGAGGAGCAATCAGCCACCTTAGGCTGACTCTGAATCATCTGGAGCAGGTACAGGAAGTAACAAATGCTGAAAGTCTCAATTCAAAATGACCACCCAGCCTAAGAACACCTGCCGGCTTAACTTGGTTTGAAAAAAGTCTGAGTAGAGATGCTCTGTTTAGCTTCTCAAGAAACAAAAGAGGTACTAGTTCACATCCGTGCCAGCTTATACCAGTGCAATCACCAGACACTGCATCCTTTTCGGGAAAAACCACTTCAACCCAGGGGCTGGTTCCTAATTTTTTTACTACCACTCTGTGGGCATGGCTTGTTTTGTGGGTGTGGCTTGCCAGCCATGTGACCGGGTGGGCGTGGCTTGCTGGCCATGCGACCAGGTGGGCGTGGCTTCTCAGACTGCTGAAGGGAGGGGAATTGAGATAAGTCCTGCCGCCCATTTCCCCTCCCCTCAGCAGCTCGAGAAGCCTCAAATGTGCGGAAATGCCTAGGATCATCACCATGCGTTCGTGGCTTCTCGGACAGCTGGAGGGAGGGGAATGGAGAGAGCTCCTGCCGCCCGTTCTTTCAGTGTCTCACGCGCTCCCTCAGCCATCCTCCCCTGCTTAGACTCACTGTGGGGTAGGAAGGTAGCGCATGCGCAGTGCCAGAAGCTTGGCTTCTGGGCATGCGCAGAAGATTTTTTTAAAAAAAATGTAAACAAAATTTTTTTTTTAATGGTGGCGCCCAGGCACCGGCAACCTACCGCACCGGTACTGTGACATCACCAGTGGGCCGCTACCGGTGCTATAGAGTGGACCGCACCGGTAGGAACCCACCACTGCTTCAACCTCAACTCTGTGCTCTCATGTCCATGATTCCTGTGCACTGCTTGAACCTTGTATATATATTTTTTATCTCAGACCATCTGACTACCATTCTGTAATGTCTAAACTCCTTGACTGCTTATGGACTATGCTACTCATAAGTCGATTGTGGTTTGGACTATGGAGAAGGATCTGGAAAAATCCTTTTGTTCTCTGTAGTTCATTCCAAAGATCGTGTTTGCCCAAGATAAATACAAGATACGACTCTGAACTGTAGAGCATAAAAACTTCACCACAATAGGTCTGGGTTTTTGCATCGGATGGAAATGGAAATCCATGCAAAAAGCACTTTCAATTTTCACTTTGTCTTCCATCTTCATTGCAAAGATCTCGTGAAATTCTCCATAAACACTGCTGTAAATTTATTTTACTCATTAATGTAAGGAATAGTTTAAAGCCATTAATTATTTTTACAAAGTGGACACTGTAAATGATAGCTTCCTTTTGAACATCTTTATATTTAATACTGTTTCAACTTCTATCAGAATTGCAAGATTTATCAGAATTCCCAAGTTGGGCGATGTTTTCTCATGTGATTCAGTCATTAAGGTTTTTAATTTCATCATTTTTCTGATCAAATTTATATTACATTTCCAGCTGAGGTTATTTTTGAGGTTTCACCTACTCATTGAGGTTATTATTTGCATGAAATATGTTTTTTCTAAAAAGATTGTAAATCATGTGAAGCTTTTAAAGAGATAAGGAAACGACTTTCTTTCTGCATTACTACATTATCTTTCTGGCCTGGAATAAATTCAGGTTTTCAGAGTTCAGCGGAGGAAAGGTAATTTCTTTATCTTCTCAACTTCAGACCCATAATTTATTACCCTATATCAGTAATTAAAATAATGAAAAAAGGGCATCTCTGTTTATGAATTAAGCAATCAAGATATGAAGAGGCAGGGTTTTAATTCAGCAGAGGACCAAATTTGCAAATTCACATTAGTCCTTTTCTTCCTTTTGTTTTTATCAGTAAAAATCACATCAAAAAGGAAAATCAGCTTCATGCTTTCTGAAATCCAATGACTTCAATGATTGAGTATGATACAAATTGATTATCAATTTATGTTGATTGTTAGTGGCTTTATAACATATCATGTATCTAGTGGTTAAATGATTACTGCTTGTAATGTGTGTTAACTCTAGAAATGTTTTTTTCCCTTTCTTCTGCTGAATTGCTGAAAGTAAGCCAGCACTAATGTGGGTGGTTAACAGATTCCGTTGTTCATTTCTCCGTTAGCCAGTCTCATTATATAGCTAAGTCATGGATCGGATAGAGCCTTTGCTGTTATTCAGATTTTACCGTTTTGGAATAAAGATGTCCATATCGGTTGCCGATATGATTGATATTTCGTTTTACAATTTGTTTTGGTTTTTGATATTGTAAGTATACCCTATGTATCTTTTGGCATGGAATCACGTGATCTGAAATCAGGTCATTAAGTTGGAATATGATTTCCTCTTTGGATGACAAGGTATATGATGTTTAAGTTTTTCTGCCACTTAAATACTCTTTTCTTCAACATTTCCCCCCATAAAACATTTCTTAAAATATCCCCTAGGATCAGATTCATTTGGTGCTTTATTCCAGTGCCCGTTAGTCAGGTCTTCACTTTCAAATGGCCAAAATGATCATTTCAATTTTGGAATGTAAGCTTTTCATAGGATAGGAAGTGACAGAGAAAGCACAAAAGTTACACTTTAAAAAATGAGATTATCCATTGTTAGATTATTCCAGTTTACCCCAAATTTGGAATCAGAAATACAAAAATATGAAACTGGAGAGAACTTTATTGCTTTTAAGAAACTAGAGAATTTGTAAACTGTGCCCTACTGATCATTGTTTTCACCTAAGAGGTATGATTTTTTTCTACAAAAGCTTCATAGACATTCACAGCCTCAAATATTTCCCTGTAACCAGGAATTGCATCTCTGTTTCGTACTAGATTGCTCTGGATATTTTTTTTATATTGAGGTATGTTTTCTCAAAAAAAGCTATGATCATTTTTCTTAGCACCTGGACAGTTAAAGTTACAGAAATATAACATGTCTTACATTATATAGTTCCTAGAAAATGCGGTATTATATTTTTAAACCCAAGCACTTTGAATGAAAGAATATATGAGACTTAATTAGTGCATATTTATCTTGACACTGCATCTTATTTCTCTATTTTCTAAAATATATTTCTTAAACTTCCTTCCTTCCTTCCTTCCTTCCTTCCTTCCTTCCTTCCTTCCTTCCTTCCTTCCTTCCTTCCTTCCTTCCTTCCTTCCTTCCTTCCTTCTTCATGCATGTTAGTTACCATACAGACAAGCAATGCTACAGAGCCACCTACTGCCTTCGCTTTGATTAACAACCAAATAATGGAAAAAATAACTAGCATGCTGGTTTTATTAATTTTACTTTAGCAGTAATGAACATAAGCACCAGCTGATCAATGTTATTCTGCAGTGATAGTTTTTAGCTTTGGTTTCTTATGCAAGCAGTTTTATTAAATGTGAGTTCTAGTTTCTAAAGAGTCTCATTGTATAGGTGTTACTGACAGAAGTAGGATTAGATCTTCAATTCTGAAAGCAAAAGCCTAGAAGCACAGCTTTGGTTCAAATCTAATGAAAAGAACTTAATTCTTACCTTTCTGTTTCATTCTCATATTCAAATTACCTCCCAAGCACTTCCCTGCCCCTTCCATCAAAATCCCATTTATTGTTCAAGGCAAATAATCCCTAGCATTTATTTATTTATTTATTTATTTATTTATTTATTTATTTATTTATTTATTTATTTATTTATTTATTTATTTATTTATTTATTTGATCTTATAGGCCGCCCATCTCCCTGGGGACTCAGGGCAGCGTACAACAAAAAGATGAACAATCAATTTTAAAATAACAATAGAAAACAATTAAAAATACATATAAAAATGAAAAACATTTCTCATCATTCATACGCCTGCCGGAAGAGCCAGGTTTTAACGGCTTTACGGAAGGCCAGTAGGGTGGGGATAGTCCAGATCTCCGGCCGTAGTTGGTTCCAAAGAGAGGGAGTTCCCACAGAGAAAGCTCTCCCCCGTGGTCCCGCCAACCGGCATTGCTTGGTTGATGGGACCTGGAGGAGACCAACTCTGTGGGACCTAACCGGTCATAGGGAGGTATGTGGCAGGATGCGTTCCCGAAGGTAGTCTGGTCCTGAGCCATGTAGGGCTTTAAAGGTCATAACCAACACCTTAAATTGCGACCGGAGACTAATGGGCAACCAATGCAGCTGGCGAAGAACAGGTGTTACGTGGGTGTATCTTGGTACACCCACCACGGCTCGCGCAGCTGCATTTTGCACCAATTGCAGTCTCCGGACACTCTTCAAGGGTAGCCCCATGTAGAGCGCATTGCAGTAGTCCAGCCGGGAGGTGATGAGGGCATGAGTGACCGTGAGCAATGCCTCCCTCTCCAAGTAGGGTCACAATTGGTGCACCAGGCCAACCTGTGCAAAGGTCCCCCTAGCCACAGATGCCAGATGTTGATCCAATTTGAGCTGTGGATCTAGGAGACACCCAAGTATACTAATGTAAGGCCCAAAAAAAAAGGATTTTATTTGATATGTCTTTACAGCATTTCCTTAGATATTACTATTACCTTTTGAAAAGTGGGAGCAGTGGTTGCCTTTTTGTAAATACAGTACAGTATAGAATTCTAATCTATTATCCTATATTATTATCTCTTCTTTTTTTCTTGTTCTTTCAACATTGCCAGAAATCAAATTTTGTACCTCCCAGTCCTGCTGATTCCAATGTAAAATGCCACTGAAGCTAATTCCAGTTGTTTTTACTTTGTAGATCATTCTTTATTTTCTCTCCCTTGCAGCTCTTTCCCTGTAGCCCAAAAGAAGTGAGTAGGGGGACACGTGACCTAAATTAAGTAGCGTTAGACCAGGTATTAGCAAACTACGGGCTGACTGAGGTTTATGGGCCCTCATCTGTAGAAATAATGGGGATCTCTTGAGTTTTTAGATCATTGTGATTTCCTGTGGCTGGATTAGTGAGCTGTTTTTCTCAAGTCAGAATTAAGACTGCCCTACCATTCTATATGCAATTATGCATAGAGCGCACAAAGAGGCATTATGGAAGCAGATGATAACTTTGCACCCGTTTTGGAGTCAGGATGGAGAAAGGAAGAGAGAAAAAGTTTACAGCTATAAAATAACAACTGCATCTATAATCATGGAGTATTATTGATGTACTGCAATGTCATAGCAACAAAAAGAGCAATTTAAAAAAAATCAGTAGTGATTGGGAGTAGGCCATTAAGAGGAACAAAGCCTTTTAAAAATGTTCAGCCATACTGCTCACCTGATACTTCAATTGTCATTTTAGATTGACTGACAAGTTTTTACATGTTTAAAGTAGGCTTTGCATCAATGTGCTGGAGAGATGTAGATTCAGCTGCCAAGCTAAAACACTTTCAAAAAGTTTACAGACTATCAATGAAACTTGATCATAATTAGTCTTTCTCTGCCTGAGAAAAGGGACCGTTTCATATTAAGAGTTAGACTAGATGACCTCTGAGGTCCATTCCAACTTTATGATTCTGTGATAAATATTTAACGACAATAGAAACTATCCATATATATATATACATATGCACACAATTTAACTGTATTCTTAACAGCTGGTTAAAGATATGATTACCAGTACATACCTGAAACTAGAAACATATAATGATGTCATAACTGAATAACTTTGTATACCAGGGTGTCAAATTTGTAGCCCGTGGGCCTGATACATCACACTGGCCACGCCCACCTCCGTTTTAGCGAAGGGGGAAAGAGTCATGATACATCACGTGATGACAATGTGACGACATGAGTTTGACACCCCTGTTGTATACTGTTTGAATAACATATGATCTGATCAACATTTATAAAATGCAAATAATACAATGAAGACAGTTCTAAGACAAGGGTGATTGAAAATGACATATTCTCTAGAGTGAATCATCTAAGAAAGCTGTAATTTGACAGATCAATGATTAAGGCTAAGGTAGGGATATAATAGAACTGCAGCTAGAAGCATTCACAGGCAACCAAGAATTTCAAGGCAAACTATCTGAATGCTTGAAAGGCCAGCTATGGCTGAGAAGTGTTATTTCAGTAGATGGCACTACGTTACTTCAGAAGCTTCTTGGTATCCGGCTTGTTTTATTCTGGTCAATATGGCATTAGTTTGCCTGTTGATCTTAAAATGTTTTTCTTCTTGTTACTTTTCAGCTGGCTTTTTCAGTTAAAATGTCAAAATACATGACTGTTTTTAACTCCAGGCCTAGGGCTGATGTATTATTATTATTCATCTAGGGCTCCTTGTTTGTTTTGTTTGTGGTGTACAAGATTATTTCAATCTGGGCTGTCTGCTTGGTTTAATAGGGGTTTTTTTAAAGGTTTTTTTTATATTTTTCTAGTTTTGTACACCATCCTTTGGGGTTGGGCATTTGATAAATTCAAAGTAATATGGAAATAAATATAGACATCAACTTGATTCCTTTAAACATGGTCCTTTACCTGTGTCCTTATGATGAACAGATAGAAGGGAGGAGGCAAGACTGAAAAGAGCAGTATACGTTTATAAAAGCTACCGCAATTCCTTTATTTTTATTTATTTATTTATTAGATTTTTTATTCTGCCTTTATAAGTAACTCAAAGCAGCAAATATACGTCATACTCCGTCTTCCTTCTGTATTCCTCACAACAACCACCCTGTGAGGTAGTCTGGGCTGAGAGAGAATGACTGGCCCAAGGTCACCCAGCTGGCTTTCGTGCGTAACACAGGACTAGAACTCACAGGCTCTGGTTTCCAGGCTTTAGATTTTTCTATTTGTCTCCTGTTTCTTAACTGGCTGCAAAAGCTAAGACTTTCTTAATTATTGTTCAAATCCAAACTCCCCTGCCAATGGATGTCAGATACGTAACAGCTTTAACAACATATTTCTCCAAAAAGGCAATAGTAGAGCTAAAAAGGAGGGTAAACTAACCGCCCCAAAATGACAAAAACACTCTCGGTTAAGAAAGAATGCTGCTTCTAATCAACTTACAATTGAAAACTTTCTACCCGTCAATACCTGTGTAGGTGAGTCAAATTCTTGTTTCACCATCCAGCACTTTGTTATATTGGGAAAGCAAGGAACTTATACTCCTCCAGGAAAGAGAGCAATTTGAGACCGCAGAAGAAAAAAGATCTGAAACCCCCCCCTCCACCGAAACCGATGTGGAGCTGCTAACTAAGATCTGTCTTTTAACAGCTCAGATGGTAATCTCAATCTGTGACCAGCTGCTGACAGCTAGTAACAAGATGAATGAGCTAAAATGTTTTCTGGACCAGTAACTCTTGGATCAGAGAACCGGGTCACATGAAGACCAAGACTGGCTGAGAGCACTAAGACCCAGCTATATGAGAATGGGGTGGAGAATCAATGCTGCTGTAGATCAATCCATTGACATTTAAGTTTTCACTTTTACCAGCTCAAACAACCCACGTTTCTTACAACCATACAGGCTCAGGCTTTTGATTGCTAATAACCAAATTAATTTTGGCAAATGTCAGACAAAGAAGGCTGCAATGCACTCCATCTCACAGAGTCTTCACTGCCCAATGCTCCAATGGGACTTACCAGATTTGGACTGGCTCCCCTCTTCAGCCCCCAATATAGTAGATTAGTGCCTTACCATTAAATCCACCCTTTATGCTTTCGTATTAATCCGAATTAAGGACTTTCTGAACAAATTTGAAATAATCCCCATTACAGTTTTTAAAGACACCTCTTTCCACTATTAAAGCATGGGAATCAGACTCCAACGAGTGGAGTTGGTAAAGAAGCCAACTCACAAAACTTCAGCACTGACACCGGCAACTGAGAAGGAGGATTGATCAGCTGGACTCTCTTTTCTGACTCAGAAGGCAGATAAGGTACCTACTCTCTCCATATCTGAGAATGAACTCATTTCCCACTTAAATGAAGTCCAAAGCTCTTCAACATCTTCCAGATCCTCACCAAGGACCTTTTTGCCCTGGCTTCTGGCAGAGGGGCTCAGCCAACTGATTTATTCATTTCTGGGACATAAACAAAATTTCAGTTGTTCTTTCACCCTGCCAGAGACCTCAGTTGCATAAGGACCCCTAAATTTGAAGGACTTTGTCCTTGGCTAGATTCAATGCCCATCCAACAGCAGTTATTGAAGGGAGATCCTGGAACATCCCTTTTGAGTGGAGATTTGTGTTCATGCAGTGAAGAATATTGCTACCTCTATGCTGATGCGTACCGGAAGTTAGTATTTCCACTCATGACCAAACATCCGGCCCGCACAGATACTTTCTAATTTAAATTGCTACTATCAGTGGTTCTCTATCTCAGTGGTCTGCAGACCCCTGGGGAGCTGCAATGTCATCACAGGGGGTCGCGGAGGCTTAAAGAAGTGATAGGATTTAAATCTTGAGTTAAGTCTTCGGGGTCCATGGCCATGATCCATGATCCATGACCACAAAAGGTATTTAAAGGGGGTCCATGGTGAAGAAAAGGTTGAGAACCAATTGTCTATCTACTTTGATCATTACAGCCAAATATTGTTCCATAGTTTGGACAGATGCTGTAATTTATCTTTAAACATCTCCTAAATATTTTCTGTTTGAAAGCATTTCAAATGTAGCATTGGTTTCTACTTTTTATCACTCATCTATCTCCTTATTCTCAGCTGAAACCTATTTTCCATTAATTTCATTAGCTGTCAAAGTCATTTTAACAATACAGATATTCATTATATGTTGCATCACTACATACATTTTCTCTAGATATAATAATAATTTGTCCATTGCATTCAATATTATGATGGCACGCGAAGCCATATCGGTGGGCACGTGAGCTCAGGTCCGGTGTGTATGTGCGCGCCAGCCAGCTGATTTTTGGGCCTTCTGGGCCCACTGGGAGCCGTTTTCGCCGTCCCCAGGCTCCTAGAAAGGCTCTGAAGCTTGGGGAGAGCAAAAAAAAGGGCCTTCCCTACCCCCTCCGGAGGCTGGAAACAGCCTGTTTCCCGACTCCCAGTGGGCCCAGAAGGCCCGAAAATCATCAGCAGCTAATGCAGCAACGAAAAAACAGATGTAACACAACTAAATCCAATCCTTAGTAGCTAAGCCAGTTGGAACAATTGCAGTTTTCAAGGGCACATTACAAGTGTAGCACATTACAAGTGTACAAAAGAATAGTATGAATCCAGATTCATCACTTCTGAACACCAATTCCATCATGGAAATTTAATCTAAGCAAATTTCAACCATCTAGCTCAGGGTTGTCAAACTGGCATCACGGCGGCGTCACATGATGTATTGCGACTTTTCCCCCTTCGCTAAACCTGGCGTGGGTGTGGCCAGCGCATGATACATCCAGCCTGTGGGCCGCGAGTTTGACAACCCTGATCTAGCCCCTCATAGGCTACAGATGTTGAACCAGAAAATTTCACAGCATCTTCAGTCCAGGCTAGAATGATATATAATTGAGCATCGTCATCAAGATACAGTCTTTTTTTTTCTGAAATCACTTCTACATATCCCTTTTATTTTGTACCTATCAGGTTGAATCTCTTTTTTTCCCCTTCTTTCTCTGACGATAAAGGTATAATACTAGGTTTATAAAATAACTTTATTTTCTTTTATAATGAAGAGAAAGTAGTATTTATATTAGAAAAATGATCACAAATATCTAGCCAGGCATCAAAAGAACTTGATGACTGACTTAAAAGATGGAAATTTTTACCTGAATGATAATGGAAATTATCACTTGGAAAACATGGCTGAGTTCATTCTAATTGGAATGACTCTAATGAAAGCTTGGTCAATTATTACTTGCTGTTTCAAGTCTCAGAAAGAACTGTTAACAATAGCTGAGGCTGGCCATAAAAATACATTATTCAATTTGTTATCAGTCATTTCAATACATTCTTTCTGAGACTTGAAAGAGGAAAATAATTCCAAACAAATACATTGGGATTAATGAGATGTACAGTATGGTTGTATGTTTATGTTCAAAACAAAAAGGAAAACAATTTATTTTGCATTAATCAAATTATTTGCCATACAACTTAATCTCTTCCAAAATAAATGTTTGTGGAAGCTTCAAAGACTCTTTTTAAGTACTCTGAAGTTCTTTCAAAATCAGCTATTAAGAATAATAACAAAAATCATAAATCATACTGTGTAGTCATATATAAAGATAAATTTTCCCATACCCTCTGCAAATAATATTACTACAGAATTGGCTGCAATAAGAGCAGTGTAACAGAAAAGCTAAGTAGCATATGAATCTGTATGTATGTATGTATGTGTATGTATGTATGTATGTATGTATGTATGTATGTATGTATGTATGTATGTTATAGAAACTTCAGCTTTAAATAACCATACTTCTACTTATAGAAAAAGCTGTAGCTGGATATATCATAAGCTTTATTAGAAAACCATGGATATAAACCCTCATACTCAAAAGGATTACTAAAATTCTGGGGAGAAAGCTAGAAAATGAATAATTTTTCACACTTTCTACTGCCATAAAGATTACAGTGAAACCCGGTTTCTACCCTATATCTCAATAAATGTTATGGAGATAGTTTTGGAAAAACTTCATTATTTAACATCTCTTGGGAGATGAAGTGGAAGCTAAGTTCAAAGTTCTGCAGCTGTGAAAACATTCTCTGTTGGGCTCATATTAGATTTCAGATCTCGTCCACCCATTCTCTGAGCAAAATAAATTCAGATTTCTCAAGTTAGGAATGAATTTTGTGAAGATTGACATGAAATACAGTTGAGGTTCTTAAAACATGATAATTATAGTAATTAAACATGAATAATTGTTAGAATTAATCATCTGCAAGCATTATCATATAGTTGAAATCTTGCAACTTAATGTGATGTTGAATGAAGAGTAATGGCCAGCAAAGAACAACTAAATTTGAAACGGGCAAAACCAGCTATGTAAAGAAGCATCATTGACAACAGAATAAATAAATAAGTAAACAAACACACCTTCTCAAATCTTATTATGACACCTGTGTGTCTGACACAGATTATATAATTCATGACCTTTGTGAGTTGACTTCATGGTACATGTGGAGTATCTTTATTTTAACAAGAAAAAAAAGAAAATAGAATCCTTATCTCTTAAGTGTAAGGATTTATTACATTACTTCAGAACATCTGTTTTATATAGTGCGTTTTGAATGCATGAATGCATGAAGTATAATAGCTGTTTTTCCCGCTCTGATAAATCTGCTGAATTCTTAAATTGTTCAGATTACCAGAATTTAGATACTCGTTGCCATGTTGAATAATCAGTGACAAATGTAGTGCTCACAACAAACTCATTGGAACAAGTTCCAAGTAATCAACCAAGTAACCCAGATGAACTGTAACTCCAAACATCCCCAGCTGCACAGATGCTGGGAATCATAACTCAGCACCATCTGGAATGTGACAGCTTTTGTACTGTATCTCTGTTCTAAGTGAGTGCTGAGCTGAGTTAATAACATTGTTAGTGTATGTCAGCCTTCCTATACTGGTACCCTCCAGATGTTTTGCTACTTCAGTGCCCAGAAGTTGTCAGAATGGCAAACTTTTAAAACATGATTTAATGGCTATTTTGTTCTTGTTCTATATTTTTAGAGATATTAGAAAAGTTTCTTTTTCTCAGTGGTTTATGGACAACTAATGCTTTTCCATCAATGTAGAGCATGGGTGTCAAACTCGCCACATCACATTGCCATCACGTGACATATCGCGACATTTTTCCCTTTGCGGAGCTGGGGTGGGCGTGGCCTGCGCGTGATGCATCTGGCCCGCGGGCCGCCACTTTGATACTCCTGATGTAGAGTCAATAAGCCATAAATGAAATCTGGCTTCATCATGATGGATATTTTTAATGTCAAAAATTGCAGATTCGCACAGTATTGACTAAATCATGGACGCTGAAAAAAGATTATAGTTCAGTGAACATTATATATTCTGTGCATATAAGGTTTTAAATTTTCGTTTCAGCATCTGAAAATACCATAGGTGGTTTATAAAACATTTGTTAATATGATAGACATCTAAGATAGTGTTGAGGACAGAATGATGGACTTGATCCAAGGACATGTGATCTGATTTCTGCTAATTTTTTACATATTTATAATGATATAGGGCCAGACTAATGTAATTAGTTTGCAAGCTGGATGTCATCAAGTCAACTCTTGGGAGCTGCCCAGAAAAAAACTGCACATCATCTTGTTCTTTTCTCTCGCAAATTTACAAGGGCATTCTAGTAACCTTTTTGATCCAGTCCATCCACCTTGTCCATTTTCTTCTACTTCCATCATAGAGTAAGCCATTTTTCTAATCAATTGTCTGGTCACACTACATGTTCAAAGTATGTATTTTGTTTGTTTGTTCATTGTGCCAAGGCAGCAAGTCAGACTTTATTTGTATGAGAATTGATTGATTGGTTCTTCTTACAGTTTATAGTCCTGTCGAAATCTATAATTCAGAGGCATCTATTTTCTTTGTCTTTCAGGTTCAGGGCCTTTCACAAGCACACATTAATTTTTAAAGGACCAAACTATCCTTGTACAAATTATATTTTAATGCACCTATGGCCAACTTTTCTATAGAAAATTTAATTCAGGAGGGGTGGAATTAAAGATGAGAAATTAGAGAGAGGAGGATAACTATGCAAATGCTGTTTGATGAAATCCCAAAGATAAATATGCAATCCAGCTAGAAAGCTGCGAGAGAGCCATCTCGAATGGAAAAAATGGTTGGGAGAGAAAGGACAATGCACCATTCCTCCATAGGCTGCTAAAGTGAATTTCCTTCCATAATTTATCCTTCCTTCATTTTAAATGTAACAGCTCTTGGTATTTTCATGAATACACATGAAGCAAGTATAGTATAACAAGAATCTATGACCAATGGAAAAACTATTACATAGGAATGTGAAGATTATGGGTGATGGCCTCCAGATGAAGCACTTGTGGATGTGTATTGCTAATTGAGTTGAGGCTGGCTTACTTTGATTAACAGATACAACGTGCTGACTGAGCTTTTTTTGCCTACACAGAAGCAGTATCACTGAGTGAAGTGAAGCAGCTGCTCCACTGCATTGCATAGAAGCGGGAGTACCTCTTTGCTTTTTGGAATAGTTTCAAAGTAATGCTACACTTGAATCAACAAAGTAGGAATTCCTTCAAAGATTTGGAAGGTCCTACTTAGTAGTGGGTTCTAAAATCCTTTGCTACTGGTTCGTGCGCTTGCGCGCGTGCAACACTTCTGAGCATGCGCAGAAGCGTCCTGGGAAGGTGGGCGGAGCCTCCCGCCGCCGGCACTACCGGTTCACAGAACCGGGCCGAACTGGGAGTAACCCACCACTGGTCCTACTGATTTGCATTGTATTTGACTCAGAGCAGGAAGGATATGAGTATGCAAGGAACATACTTAGGTAATGTTCTGTATTCTAAATCTACACTGCAGGGAGTATTTCATTCTCTAGGTGAGAACTGATGTAACTACTTCATAAATAAAATGCTTCCTATAAAAAAAATAGGTTGGAAAAAGGATTCTAGATTCATTTTGTTTCAAAATTCTATTATTATATACAATTTGTAAGAGAAGATAGTAAATACTATATATTGTTCAGTTGGGCAATTTATTTGCAGAAATATTTATTTTAAAATTGCTAGACTTAATAGTGAATGGAAGAAAGCTGCTGAGCCATATGTTTGCTATTGCAATTATAAAAACTGCCAGAGGTTATTCTTGATGATAAAATCTATGAAATATAAAACCTGAATTACTTAATTATTGATAATTTTTCAGACTTGCAAGATTGATGTCAGCCTTGCAAAGCAGTCCAGACAAGAAGCACACCTAGAGTACTAAGTCTATCTGTAATGTAAGGTTAACGGAACGTAAATCTCTTCCTTCCCTCCCACTTTTAGTCTAAGAAACTAGAGATGGTTCCTTCTGAGACTTTTGCCACCCCCCCCCTTTTTTTTTTGCATGCTCAGTTGATTTTTGTCCAATCTGCCGCTCTTCCTCCTGTCTCCCAAAGTCATTTCCGCAAACCATTAAAGTAAGATGGAGAAAAACTGAAAAGAGTACAGTTCCTTAACTACAATACTTTTTGTACAACCACTTTGTTTTTACAGATTCAGTTCTTTTGATAGCTTCGTCTTCATTATAAGATTCCTGAGGAAAATAAATCAAGTTTTCTGGTATACCTGTTAGTCTTAACATGGATTATATTCTGCCTTAGGCTACATGATGAAAGGTTTTGACTGTTGTCAGTGAGAATAAATCTCCTTTTATTCTCTTCCTTTTTTGTTATCCATTTTATATTGGCTACCTGATTTCAGGACTCTTTGTCTTTTCAGAAATCTCCCTATTCCTCTGGCTTGTCTTTCTACATGTATGGATCAATCTTTGTAACATGTTAAACAAATATTTTCTGGTTTAAGAAATTAATTGTTTTTTTCCTATTTGCACCACTTTTTTCAGTATAAGCACATATACTGATTTTTGTCCAATTTCTAGCCATATAGTCTTGTTCCATATTTGTAGACAAAGAACTAGACAATTTGTAGACAAATTTGTAGACAAACTAGACAATTTGTAGACAAAGAACTAGACAATTTGTAGACAAAGCACTTTATGGGATTGTTCATAAATATCCTATAATACTTCAGTAACTTTAAATTACTGGAAAACAGGGTTCTTACAGCTAAGTGCCAAAAATAGACATTCTTTTATTTTTTTAACAACTGTTTTAGGAAATAAATTTTCAAATCCATAGGATTTTTTTGTACGGTAGATCTCTATAATACTATTTGATATCTCGTTTCTTTTTTCCCACCACTGTAATCAATACTTTTAAGGAATACTCAAAGCTGACTTTAATTTCACAAATAGATGCTTATATTGCTCAGTATCTCTTGGGATAGAAGGATCCTAAGAAGTATGCTTGGAAAATGGATTCTGGGAATCACTAAAGATTCAAGCTGCTGGCAAACCAAAACTAAATAATAGCAAGTTACAAATGCCTTCAAGAATATAAAGGCAGTCAGCTTTCAAAAAACATTATTCTGATTTGGTGTTGACCCACTGTTACCCAGTTGTGATAAGCGGGAATTAATGATATTGTAATTTTTAGCTTTGAAAATATAAAATGAAGTCATAATTAAGATGTTAAATATGCAATGTCAGTCATATTCATGAATTTCTTGTTCACAGCTTTGATGTCGAAAATGGCCCTTCACCTGGTCGTAGCCCACTTGATCCTCAGGCTGGCTCTTCTTCAGGGCTTGTGCTTCACACCACATTTCCAGGGCATAGCCAGCGTAGAGAGTCATTTCTTTATCGATCGGACAGTGACTATGACCTGTCACCAAAGACCATGTCACGGAATTCTTCTGTTCCAAGTGAACAGTAAGTAGATCTATTGTATTCTAGAATTTCTACTGAGCAGGCTGGAATTCTAATTTCTACAGATCTGAAGGCAACAAATTGGAAAATGTTGGTCTAGAATAACCCTGGGGCAACTTCTTAAAGGAAGAATTTTCTCAGAAAAGTGAAACCAGTTTGCAAGCTGATAATATCAGAAAAGTATGTGTGTCTAATCATCATGTGGGTACCATATTTTTCAGAGTATAAGACGCACCGGAGTATAAGGCGCACCTTAGTTTTGGGGAAAGAAAATGGGGGGGGGATTCTGCCTACTAGGTATTCATCTGGCTAGCCTCCTTAGTCTGGTCAGCTTCAGTGCATTAGTTTGCTGATATTGACCATGCGCACATGCTTTTTATCCCCTGGTTGGGGATAAAAAACAGCTTCTAAAGCACAGCTGATCGTCGGAGAGAGAAGCAATGAGAAAAGCAGGTGAAGCGCAGAAGATTGCTTCACTCGCTAGTCAGATGGAGCAGCAATGAGAAAAGTAGGCAAAGCGCGGAAGATTGCTTCACTCGCTAGCGCCTCATTAGGGCTTTAAAAAAGCTTCAAAAATGCTACATTCGAAGTATAAGATGCACCCAAATTTTCAGCATCTTTTAGGGAGGGGGGAAAGTGTGCCTTATACTCCGAAAAATATGATAGTTGTTGCTATCAGCACCATAAATATCATCATCAGGCAAATGGCAAAAACCTCTTTCTAATAAAAAAAATTCAGTACCTCCATATCATCAGGTCTGAAGCGTAACAACAGAGAGAACAGAATATGCCGACTTGAAAAAGAAAAGAAAGATGTGGAATATATTCTGTGGAATCCAAGGGAACATTCCCCTTCTGTTTGCAAAAACCACAACCCAATAAAGAATGAGTTTTTAGTGATCATCAGGACTTGGGCGAACAAGGAGTGGAATGACTGGGAAGCTGGAATTCTGGACAACTTAGAAACTAAAAATATAGAGCAACGTTCTGTTGCACTCTAACTTCTGGAACAACAGTAGTAATGGTGGGCTTGAATAATCACAGTTTACATGAGGAATACCTGTTTATTTTTATTTCTTGCATACTTATTATCTAATTTTCCACATTGAAAATCCAGACAAATTGTCTGTGTTTAAATAGCATTAAAAGCAGGGTATGTCAACAAAAGCCAGGAAATCCAAAGCTGGCCTTTTCTCATAATGTTATGCCCTTTTTCCGACTGAGAGTTAGTATATAAACCTAACTGGAATTTCCTAGTCTTTATTGCCTTATGTTACAAGAAGAAAATGATAATTTCTGCTTGGATTATTTCATTTCTTTGATATACATTCCAGTGGTGAAATCCAGCAGGTTCTGACAGGTTCTGGAGAACCGGTAGTGGAAATTTTGAGTAGTTTGGAGAACCAGTAGCGGACATTTTGAGTAGTTTGGAGAACCCGCAAATACCACTTCTGGCTGGCCCCAGAGTGGGGTGGGAATGGAGATTTTGCAATATCCTTCCCCTGGAGTGGGGTGGGAATGGAGATTTTGCAGTATCCTTCCCCTGCCATGCCCACCAAGCCACACCACGCCCAACAAGCCACGCCCACAGAACCGGTAGTAAAAAAAATGGATTTCACCACTGATACATTCTGATTAGAGAACCATTTAAATTATCAGCAATTATTTATGGCCAAATAAAATGGAAAACTACCAGAGTGATTTAAAGAAAAGGTTTTTAACAAGGCTGTTGTTATTCCAAAAGTTTGTGCCACGTGATTACTGGGTCTGCTCATTTTGTACTGCACTCATTGTAATTCTTAGAGCAATATCATCAATGCATGATTCAATTAGATGTTTTATTTTTCAGTGGCTTGTTATACAGACTCATATTGGTATGAACTGAGAGGAACAACTTGCCTAAGGTCACCCAGCTGCAGGGGTGAAATGCTCCCGGTTCGGGCGTGCCTGCGCCCACCCGCTTGGATGCCGCCATTTGAGTTCTTTTACCCTCTGCGCATGCGCAAAGCGTTCTGTGCATGGGCAGAGGGTAAAAGAACCCAAATGGCAGAGCCTCGCACTGCCTTCGCGACTGGCTCTCTGACAACCGACAGGCACGCCCGAACCAGGAGCATTTCACCCCAGCCCAGCTGGCTTATGTGCCTATAGGGAGTTTGAACCTGGGTTTAGACTATCACTTTATTATAATAATATATTTTTTAAAAGTAAGAAACATTTCAAATTAGCAACATATATTAAAATGATTCACTGGACTCACTTTGTAATTAAGTAGGATATTTAGACAGAAAATATTTCAATATTAAAGGCAAACAATTCCAAAACTTCATGATTTAACTTGATAAACAATTTATTCATACATTTTAAATACTAGGACTGTGCATGCTTAAAAACAAGGGGTACTTTAAAATGCACAGAAATTGCAACCTGTCAGCCCAAAACCAAGAATGACATGTGGCAATTCTTCCAAGCTGAGTTCTTTATTGCTATAGACAAAATTTTGCCAAACTCTTATCATCTGCATCTACAATATAGTCTGTAAACTATTAAAGAGGGTTTCACCCACTTTCTCTCACACACAATATCTGGGCTGAGGTGAGTTGCCTCTTATTTCTGTGGAAATCACCCCTTCCTCCTGGGAATCAAGTTCCTCACTACATTCCATCATAGAACCCAGCATCTCTTTAAAGCAGCCATGTCTTTTTCAGGCCTCATACAAACTTGAATAAAGACATGGCTGCTTTAAGGACCCACTTGAAAGAGGCGGCTGCTATAATCAATCAGTTCATTAAAGCAGCAATGGCTTTTTCATGTGGAAAGCTGAAAAAAGAAATGCCTACATAAAAGAGGTACTGAATGCCCATTCTCATACTTTCTGAGGTATCTCTTAAAATCATTTTTAAAAAGTGCATAGACCTACTAAAATGCATAAAATGCTGAATATTTTTTAATTTTTTAAAATAGAAAGGCATCTCTAACCTGTACACTGAAAGTTGCCATTTCTAATACATATGCTGTGGAAAATGTATATAGGATCAAGTGAAGAAACTCTTTAGAATCAATTATAAAAATAAGTCAGAATGCAAAAGGTAGAATCCTGAACAACTCCAACTCTGGAGAGAGAAAAAACTATACAGCAATAAAGGACTTCATTTCTTATTCTAATTTAAAGTCACTATTCACAAGTTCGGTTGTATATACCGTATTTTTCAGAGTATAAGACGCACCTTTTTACCCCCAAAAGAGGGTGAAAACCTGGGTGCGTCTTATACACCAAATGTAGCCCCACCCACCCAGCCACCCCACCCTTTGGCCTCTGTCTTACAGCAATTTACCTGCCTCCAGCAAAGAGGGAAGAGCCTGTAAAGCCAAGCAAGTCACTAGCAGCTTCCCGACCTACAGCTGATTTGCCACCTGCTAAAATGAAACTGAAACTAGCTGCAAAGAGGCAAATAGCTGGGAGAGATACGCAGATTTTTATTTTCTGCTGAACTGGTTGCAAGGGGGTACAAGCTTTGCTGGCTGTGGAATTCTGGGAGTTGAAGTCCACAAGTCTTAAAGTTGCCAAGATTGGAGACCTCTAGACAACTTAACAAAATAAAGAAGCTTTTTAAAATAAATGCTTGCTCTGAAGAGGTCCAGTGCTATTGTATCTTCTTTTAAATAATAGAGAATAATGTATACTTCCAGAAATTTAAATTAATTTTAACAGCTCTGTACAAGTATAGTCTGAAATGTAACAGTGTCCTGTTTAGTATTAGAGTTAAATCCTGACTTACCTTGGAGTAGATCTATTTAAATAATTGGGAGGAGTTAGTGTGACTACATTTAAGAAAACTTTCTGGCATAATGTACATTTCTCCAATTCTTTGCTATTTCTATGGGTCAGGCACACATGCACAGAAATACACAGCAAACAGTGTATATCATCTGTGCTGTTTGCTGTTTGGCAAATTGCTTGGAGGCAGAGGCCTTTTTTCCTTGTTTTCTCCCCCAAAACTAAGGTGCGTCTTATACTCCGGTGCGTCTTATACTCCGAAAAATACGATAATCTTAATTTGTGCATGGACATGAAACTTACAGCCATTAAACTTAAAGTTAGTCAAAGTTTTAGAATGAGATATTGTGATGATTCTTATACAGTTATTTTTCAAAATCTTCTAAAACACATGCCTCTTTTTGTTTTCATTTTTATTAGACATGGAGATGACCTGATAGTGACACCATTTGCACAGGTATGTTCCAAATATTGTAATACAGTTTCTATCACTAACAAGATTGAATTTAAACATTTGAGAACCAAACTGAACATGTAAAATACTGTTTGTTGTTTTACTTTGACCTGGCCTCAGGATCCCTACACTCATCACACCTGCCCACATTGTCCTTCTTAGTTCCCCTAGGCACATAAGACCTTTCTCCACTCCTTCTCTAAAACCCTTTCTGAAAACTTATCTGATAAACTGCTATAGTTGTTTTATGCCTTTAACAGCAACTAATTCAGTTATCAGATTATCTCATAATGTCACAAGGAAAGATCTGGTAAAAAGCATTCAAAATATTCAAAAAGACAACTTTCTTATGACCTCACAATAAAAGACCTGGGCATTCCTATTTCAAAATCCAGGTTCTGTATTTACTACAGATTAGCATTAAATTTTATTTTACTGAAATCTGTATAAATCTTTGCTTCCTTAATCTTGCCAGCTATGTTATGCTAAATTTACTTCCATTTTGCTGCTCACAGTATGCTTTTCCTTTAGAAGTACTATACTAAAAGCCTAAATATGGCTTTTAAAATTTTATTTTATTTACTTATTTGTATCTTACCTTTATTGTTTTTACAAATAACTCAGGGCGGTGAACATATCCAACTCAACTTCTTCCTCCTATTTTCCCCATAACAACAACCTTATGAAGTGAATTGGCCGAGAGAGGGACTGGCTCAAAGTCACCCAGCTGGCTTTCATGCCTAAGGTGGGACTAGAACTCACAGCCTTCCTGTATCTAGGCTGGTGCCTTAACCACTAAACCAAACTGGCCCTCTTTATCTCTTTAAAGTGACTAATATTCCCAATAACAGTGCACAATTTATAAATGCCAGACTTGGAAATAGAAAAACTTAATTTATTTCAGAAGAAAAAAAAATACAAGCAATAGATTATTTTTGTGATGTTGCCAAAGCAATTAAGTTTCTTTGTGTTTTGTGGCATTGCTGCTCTTTTCAATATTTCAGTAATTCCAGGGCCTATAGCCCTGTTTTAACGGTTAAACTATTAACAACTTTTTAGTTGCACAATAAACTTTTATTCTCTTTTCCAGTTACTGTCTATTGTATACCTTCAAACTATTATTGGTAATAAATACTGTGATTTTTTTTATTTTCAAACGTATGAATATAAAATTCAGTTAAATATGTTTTATATAATCTGGGCTGCAAAAAATCTATATGGCCATTAAGTGGAAGCAAAGACTTAGAATTTTTATTATCTCTTTGCTGCCATCTGGTGATTTTCCAGATTTTTGCAACCTAGATCTAGTATTACAGATACCAGTATATGAGGTGAGCTATAATATTATTTAATCAATTTGAATAATATAAGTTCTTGTTATTTTATGGATTTAAACATAATTTTAAAAACTGAAACCAATTTGTTTTAATAAAAATATTTTTGCTTAATTCTCTTCAGACATTTGTGGGACTTCTAAGAACATCTGCATATTTATATAATTCTACATTTTGAGTTCTTCCAATGTATTATGTTATTCAGTGTACTCTTACATTTTAATAGGTCTTGGCAAGTTTGAGAAGTGTAAGAAATAATTTTACAGTACTGACTAATCTGCAGGGAACATCAAACAAGTAAGCTACTTTTTTCATTTTTTATTTTTTATTAGCTGTTGTAATCATACCTTAAGGTTGTAAAACTATGAATTATCTATGATAATTGAGTGATCTTTCCCCTCCCCCTTGGCTGGGGACGAAGACGGGCTACTGTTTGTAAATCAGCCGGGGCCATTTTGAGTGGTTCTGCCTTGAATCCTAGAACGGACTAAGGATCAGCGTTCCCCAAGCTATAGATCTTAGGAACACCGGCCACTGCTGCCTCTTTGTCGGGTAGGCGGAATGAACTGGAAACCCCTGAAGGAAGTATTGATTACCATCTGATCCTTCTGGGGACGGGCCACCGTGGAGGGGGGGAGGTGCCTGCCGTGAATCAACAGTGCAGGCCTTTCTATGTTTTGCCCCCCCCCATTGCTAGTCTTGGGTAAACGAACCAGCAACTGTGTTGACAATGTGGAACCTGTTTTGGACTGGAGGACAATTGCAGACTATGGGGATAGGAGCATTTGTTCCCTCAGGACGACTGGAAGAAGGGAGGTTTTCCTCTCTCCCAGACTCTAGAATATTCTGGGAAGCTGAGGAGATGCGCAGGATTTGCTCTCCTAGCACGCACTTTTTTATATGGAAGACTTGCCCCCCGCCTTAACCCTTAATCCTACTTTAAATTATTTCCCCCCCCTCTTGGAAGTGTGATTGTGATTTGAGTGTGTGGTTTGTGGATGAGTGAGATAGATATGTATGTGCTGCATGATCATTGATAATGGTAGAGCCGGGGTCTGAATGTCCACCCCCACCCGCTGAGTGTACTAACAGAAGCGGGGGAGGACGGAACGAAACTATCCTGGCTGGAGAGAATGGTATGTATGGCCTGCAGGAAGGGGGGAGAGCCAGCGGGGAGGGGGAGGGGGTCTCTGATGGGGGTGAGAGCCGGAACATCTTGGTCATAATGGGAAGAGGCAGATATTGCGGGAGCAGAGGGGAGGGCCGCTCTCGGGGAATAAGACCTCGCTGTATACAAGCGATCCCTTGTTCCGGCCCCTCTGATCCGGTTCCATCGTGCTCAACCCGGACACCTGGCAACCAGGGTTTTCAGAGCCCTGGGCTCAGGATGCTGCTGCTTAACGCCAGGTCAATTATCAACAAAGCCCCCCTGATACGTGATCTAATCACAGAGGAGGGGGCAGACCTGGTGTGTGTTACCAAGACCTGGCTAGGGCAGGAGGGGGGAGTAGCCCTCTCTGAGATATGCCCAGCTGGTTTCTCGGTGCAGCATCATTCCCGACCCCAGGGAAGGGGGGGAGGAGTGGCAATTATAACGCGTGGAAATCTGTATCCTCGTAGGATCCCTGCCCCGGAGATTGTTGGGTGTGAGACGCTCCTTCTGAAGTTGGACTTAGGGGTTCAGGTGGGCCTTTTCTTAACGTACCTGCCTCCCAGCTGCGTAAGTAAGGCCCTGCCTGAGCTGCTTGAGGCAGTAGCCGGCTTGGCGGTTGAGTTCCCCAGGCTTATGGTGCTGGGGGACTTTAACCTGCCATCTGCTGGCGAAACCTCTGAGGCAGCTCAGGAGTTCATGGATTCCATGACAACCATGGACCTAACCCAAGTAATTCAAGGTCCGACCCATGAGGGTGGTCACACACTTGACCTAGTGTTTCTCTCGGGGCAGTGGAGAGATGATCTGAAGATAAGGGATATAGTCACCACCCCACTGTCATGATCAGATCATTTCCTTCTGAGGCTGGATTTCACAACCCCACTCCTCCCCCGCAGGGAGGCGGGACCGACTAGGTGGTTCCGCCCCAGGCGCCTAATGGAGCCGGAAGGATTCCAGAGGGAGCTTGGGGAAATACCTGAAACCCTGGTACACAACTCGGCTGACTCCCTGGTGGATGCTTGGAACACCGCAGCATCAGGGGCGTTAGACCGAATTGCGCCTAAGCGACCTCTCCGTGGCAGTGGATCCCAGAAAGCTCCCTGGTTTACCGAGGAGCTCCGGGAGATGAAACGCCAGAAGAGACATCTGGAGCGCCGCTGGAGAGCCAAAAGGACCAAGTCTGACCGAACACTATTAAGAATTTACATCAGATCTTATTTAGTGGCGATAAGGGCGGCAAGACGATCTTATCTTTCCACTCTTATTGCGTCCGCAGATTCTCGTCCAGCCGCCTTGTTTAGGGTGACTCGATCCCTCCTTGCAAAAGGGGGGAGCGAGGAACACTTACAAGGCAGAGCTGAGGAATTCGCTGAGTTTCTGTCGGATAAAGTCGCTTAGATTCGGTCAAATTTGGACTCCGGCATGGCAGAGTCCATAGAGTTGACAGGGGCGAGTCTTAGTCCACCATTATGGGAAGAGTTTGGGCCTGTTTCTCCCGAGGATGTGGACAGGGCTATGGGAGCGATGGGTACCTCCACCTGTTTATTGGACCCGTGCCCCTCCTGGCTGGTCTCGGCCAGCAGGGAGGTGGCACGCGGCTGGATCCAGGCGGTGATCACCGCTTCTTTGCGAGAGGGATCCGTACCGCAGTCATTAAAAGCTGCGGTGGTGTGACCCCTCCTGAAGAAGCCTTCCCTGGATCCAGCCGATTTGAAAAACTACCGTCCAGTCTCCAACTTACCTTTTCTAGGTAAAGTTGTAGAGAAGGTGGTGGTGACCCAGCTTCTGCAGCTCCTGGATGAAACAGGTCATCTAGATCCTTATCAGTCGGGTTTCAGGCGCGGCTACAGTACAGAAACTGCCTTGGTCGCTCTGATGGATGATCTCTGGTGGGCCCGGGATGGGGGGAACTCCTCCATCCTGGTGCTACTTGACCTCTCAGCGGCTTTCGATACCATCGACCATGGTATCCTTCTGCATCGGCTTGGCGAGTTGGGAGTGGGAGGCACCGTTTTGCGGTGGTTCTCCTCTTATCTCGCCGATCGGATGCAGTCGGTGTTGGCAGGAGGGCAGAGATCGTCCCCCAGGCCCCTACTATGTGGGGTGCCCCAGGGGTCGGTTCTCTCGCCCATCCTGTTTAACATCTACATGAAACCGTTGGGTGAGATCATCCACAGGCATGGGGTGTGTTTCCATCAGTACGCTGACGACACCCAGCTGTACATCACCACCCCGTCTGACTTCAGTGAGGCAGTTGATGTAATGTGCCGATGCCTGGACGACGTTAAGATCTGGATGGGGAGGAACAGACTCAGACTAAATCCCGACAAGACCGAGTGGCTGTGGATAATGCCTCCTAAGGACCATGACAACTGTCCCTCCTTGGTCTTCGAGGGTGCGAAACTGACTCCCTCAGACCAGGTCCGCAACTTGGGGGTCCTCCTAGATCCACAGCTAAAATTAGATCATCACCTTTCTGCTGTGGCTAGGGGGGCCTTTGCACAGGTTCGCCTGGTGCACCAGCTGCAGCCTTATTTGGAGAAGGAGGCTTTACTCACGGTCACTCATGCCCTTGTCACCTCGCGTTTGGACTACTGCAATGCGCTCTACATGGGGCTACCCTTGAAGAGTATCCGGAGACTTCAGTTGGTGCAAAATGCGGCTGCGCGTGCTGTGGTGGGTGTGCCGAGGTACACCCACGTGACACCGATTCTCCGCCAGCTGCATTGGTTGCCCATCGGTCTCCGGGTCCAATTCAAGGTGTTGATCACCATCTTTAAAGCCCTTCATGGCTTAGGACCAGGATATCTCCGGGACCGCATTCTGCCACATACTTCCCTCCGACCGGTTAGGGCCCACAGGGTTGGCCTCCTCCGGGTCCCGTCGGCCAAGCAATGCCGGCTGGCGGGCCCCAGGGGGAGGGCCTTCTCTGTGGCCGGCCCCGTGCTCTGGAACCAACTCCCCCCAGAGACCCGAACCATCCCCACTCTGCTGGCCTTCCGAAAGGCCGTTAAGACTTGGCTCTTCTTGCAGGTGGGGGGGACAGCTTAACCCATTTGAGCTTACCCCCCAAGTATGTATGTGGTTGAATGGATGGATGTTGCTGCTACTTTTATACTGTCTTTTAAATTTTGTACTGTTTTTAAATTGTTTGAAATTTTGTTTATTCTTGTATCTCTTATGTTGTACACCGCCCTGAGTCCTTCGGGAGTTGGGCGGCATATAAGAATAACAAAATAAAATAAATAAATAAATAAATAAAATAAATAATATTCAGAAGTAGGTCCCGTTTAAAATCAGTGGAAGTTGCAATCCAAATATTCATTGGATTGAAATACAAGCTAATACCCAAAGTAGTAATTTCGAGTTTAGATTTGAATTGCAGAAAGATAATTATGGCTTTGGTCCTTATGTAGGAATGTCAATTTGGTTCATCTTGGTTTTTCATTTTTTCTATTGTTAGTTTATTCTATCTCTTAGGTGCAACAACTTCTGGCTTCTTTTAAAAGACAAATTCTTAATGAAAAATCATATGTATATCATTCACATTTTTCCTAATATATTTATTGTGTTTAAGGTGTATTTTAAAAATAGTTTTTTCCTAATATATACAATATTATATATATATATATATATATATATATATATATATATATATATATATATATATATATATATATATATATATATATATATATATATATATATATATATATATATATATATATATATATATATATATATATATATATATATATATCAGTGGTGGCCAACCTGAAGCGTCCCATGCGCCAATTGGCCCAGGCGTCCTGGGTGGGCGGGCCCGTCTGGATGCCGCCATTTGAGTTTTGCCCTCTGCGCATGCGCAGACGGCAAAACGACGCAAATGGCAGCATCCAGGTGGGCGGGGGGGAGGAAAGGAGCAGGAAGCGAGGAAAGGAGGAGGCAGCAGCGGCGGCTGCAGAGCCGAAAAGCGGTGGGAGCCGAAGGGGAGGCTCCATCGCCGCAACACCCCCGGACCTACAACAAAGAACGAGGCAGGGTCACCTTCGCACTCACGAAGGGCCCGCCTGCACCGCATTCACCTCCGGGACTGGGAATCCCCCGCTTTGGCTCTTCACGCAAACCCGGTGTTGCCAGAGAACCCCAAAGCTCCCCATTTGGCAGGGCTCCGTTCCTGAGCTTGGCTCCCTCCATCGGAGGGTGGCCGGCTGGCCGGGCGAGCGAGGCTCTGGGCGGGCGGCGGGCAGGCAGCGGGGCGAGCAAGGCGGCGGGCGGCGGGCGGCCGGGCGAGCGAGGCTTTGGGCAGCGGGCAGGCGGCGGCCGCATCCGGCCAAGCGCTCGCTCGCTCCCCCCGTCGCCCAAAGCCTCGCTCGCCCGGCCGCCCGCCGCCCAAAGCCTCGCTTGCCCCGCTGCCCGGCCGCCGCCCGCCCAGAGCCTCGCTCGCCCGGCCAGCCGACCACCCTCCAATGGAGGGAGCCAAGCTCAGGAACGGAGCCCTGCCAAATGGGGAGCTTTGGGGTTCTCTGGCAACACCGGGTTTGCGTGAAGAGCCAAAGCGGGGGATTCCCAGTCCCGGAGGTGAATGCGGTGCAGGCGGGCCCTTCGTGAGTGCGAAGGTGACCCTGCCTCGTTCTTTGTTGTAGGTCCGGGGGTGTTGCGGCGATGGAGCCTCCCCTTCGGCTCCCACCGCTTTTCGGCTTTGGGCGACGGGCAGGCGGCGGCCGCATCCGGCCAAGCGCTCGCTCGCTCCCCCCGCCGGCCCTCCCAGAGCAGCTCCGGGGACATAAAGGAGGCAGATGGACCTCTTGGAAAGCTGCAGGCGGGGGAAGGGCGCCGAAGGAAGCACTACTTACGGTTGCTGAAGCCGCCTGGCAGAAAGCGCGCCCGGGGAGGCGGGCATGGAGGAGCGGCGAAGGCGAGGTGCTCCGGCCCGGGAGAGGGACGGTCGCCGAGGAGGAAGGCCTGCGCCTCCGGAACTTGGCCCCAGCCCGCCGCTCCCCAAAGCCCAGCGCTGCAGGTGCCTTCAGGAGCCCTGAAGCTCTGCCGGCCGCCTCCTTTCCCCTTCGGCTCTGCCGGCAGAGCTTCAGGGCTCCTGAAGGCACCTGCGGCGCTGGGCTTTGGGGAGCGGCGGGCTAGGGCCAAGTTCCGCACGCCGGAGGCGAGGAAAGGAGGCGGCCAGCAGAGCCTCCCCTTCGGCTCTGCCGGCCGCTTCCTTTCCTCGCCTCCCACCGCCCCTTCGGCTCTGCGCGCGGCGGGGAGAGCTGCGAGACGCGCGTCCTACCTGGGACTTGTTCCGTCGCGTTCCTCGGTAGTGTGTCCAGGGCAGCCCATTCTAAAAGAGAAAGTCTCGCGAGTTCAAACTTCTCAAACTCGCGAGACGATCTCTTTTAGAACGGGCTGCCCTGGACACAATACTGAGGAACGCGACGATGGATGCGCCACTTGAAATCATGGAATGCGCCACGTTTGGCGCATGCGCCACGGTTTGGCCACCCCTGATATATATATATATATATATATATATATATATATATATATATATATATATATATATATATATATATATATATATATATATATATATATATATATATATATATATATATATATAGTGTGTGTGTGTGTGTGTCCTATTTTTTAAAATCACATTAAATTCAGTCTGTCATATTGGAATGAATTATGAAAAAAATTAAATTGTTCAGTAATGATAACATTTGTACTGCAATTTTCACTATCTGTTAATTGGCAGATTTTGAAAATGCCCTGTCAATGGTCAAATATAAAAGAAATTGTACAAACATCTGGTACAGTATTTGGGGAAGCCTGCTTAATATTTACAGTTATCATCATGTGAGTGGACCCAATTTTACGGCATTTTTTGCAGCAGTTGTTAAATGAGCCACTGTGTTCATTAACCGAATCTGCAAACGCCAGAGTTGTAAGTGCAAATTAATTATTCTGAATGGGCATTTTCCCCAAAAAATTACAAATTGCAGTCACATGAAGGCAAAGTGGTTGCCAAGCACTTAAAATGTGGTCACGTGATTGGGGGGAAGTCGGCCAGGAGTGCTTTATGGCCTGTAAAAGCACCTGTTCCAAGCCTGTCATAATTTTAAATGGAAGTATTTGTAAAATATTTATTACTTTTCATTGCCCATTGTCCAGATCCGTTATTTAGCTGTCCTGTTTACTTCATGTTTATTTGAGGAAACTATGTTTTTCTTCCCTGTGGAATCTCATGAGGGCAAAATCAGAAGGATGATACTTACATGTTTAAAAGTATTACCATCGGTTTGTGTCAACTGATCAGAGTACTCTAATGCAGATGCACCCATCCCCTTCACATTTCCTCTCAGTCATGAGAATGTGCAGTATGATTTAACCTTACATTCCTAAACAAGCAGTATCAAAGCCCTTGACACTGAATCTGGGTGACAGCTGCTTTTTGAGGCAAGCAGCTTGTAGGCATTGACTTGCCAGATGGATAGGCCAATGTTTGAAGGTTCCTCCACATAAAAAGACGCACTTAGCTGTTTTAGACTGCATGCAGAAGCATTTCTCAACTTTAAGAGACGTGGACTTCAATTCCAAAGAATTCCCCCAGATGGTATTGCTGACTGTGGCTTTCCCGGAGTCAAAGTCCACACCTCTTAAAATTGCCAAAGTTGAGAAACACTAGCATGGATGAATCACCTCACTAGCAGCTGATGTTAAACTTACACATGTTTACAAATTTGAATGGAAGATACTATGTGGCGTATCCTCCATTCAAATTTGGTTTTAGCTGGCATCTCTAGCCTTCAGCTACCCGTTACTCCTATAGAGTGAGCCCTTAATCTATATTAATAGGAAAAAAACTGCATTGTATTCACAGGCATCTCTGAATCCCAGTGCAGCCATATAATAAACTTCAATTCATTCCTCTACAGGAGGTCTCCAGCAGCAAGTCAGCTACCCATCTCCAAAGTAAACATTCAAGGTATGTATTCTGTTTTTTTGGGGGGGGAGAATATTGCTTTGCTCAATTACAGGGCCTGTCCTGTACATTTACAGCATCAAGCAGAGAGGTATCATTATACATTTTTATAATGGATGTTTGCCGGTCCAGCATAGGTTACTCAAGCTGTTTTGTCATTAGTTGTGTTTTGCAACACAACTGAGCAGCAGAGATGAGAAAGAACCTTTGTGAGGAGAACAGAAACAGATGGTAAGATATGTATGCAAAAAAAAAAAAAAGCCTAGAAGAAGAGTGGTATAGGGGCAGACAGGAAGAGGATGGAGGAAATGATTCATTGTTGAAATGCAAAGGGTTCATTGTTGAAGACTTTACAATAAAGGGGACACACAAAAAACAACTGTGAGCAACCATTTCATTTAACAAAGGGTTGGATTTCATTGCTCAATATGCTCTTTACAAAAACAATATGCCTAACTATTAACGGTATGTGTCAACTGAAATGCAATAAATCTTCATGCATAAACCTTCTAGGTCATTGCAACAATTCCATGAATAAATCTTCCCTTTTTTGGTAATAATGTTATTAAAGATTATATGATACATGTAGAACTAATACACTTTACATAGAATAAAAACGTAGAAAAAGAAAAAGAAAAATTGCATAAAAAAGAAGAAACTTTTTCCTAATCACCTCTTTATGCCATACCCATCCATTCTCTATACACAAATCTTTAAAACTTCTTCACTTCATCTTAAATCAGAAAAAGTTCATTAAGGATTGTCAGAAAAGAATAATATATTATTACAAATTACATTAATAAACCTACTTCAAATCCTTCCTTTTTCTATCTAAACAAATTCCTCCATCTCATTTTCAAATAAACATTTTAAAACATTGTCATACAATCCTAATTTAAAAATGCATTAAACTTCATCAGATATAAGATCTGATTTATTCTAACCCTGATCAAATAAGCCAATTTTATCTTCTTTCTTCTTTCTCTCAGCAATCTTTAATTCTCTCAAATAATATCTTGGTATCTGCTTTCTTTACAAGCCCTCTTCATCTTTTCTCTCAGACTTGTTAAGACTTCTATCAAGCCTTGTTGTAAATCCAATATAAAATGGCTATCCACATCATATTTTCACTATTTGTCACAAAACTGTTAACAACTTCAATAAGTCCCTTTTATAACTCCATTGGAAAGAAGTTATCCGAACCGCACTTGTGGTTTAGTATTTTTGTGTGTTTTGTATCCATGGAGATTCTCAGTCATCCAGGTCCTGGTTGTCCCAAAGGTGCTTTTTCAAGAGGCAACTGGACTTTCTGGTTTTTCTTTGAAGATGTTTCACTTCTCATCCAAGAAGCTTCTTCAGTTCTGTGTGTTTTGTAGTTGTTAAATCATCAGTTAGTTTGGTTTTTACATCTAATATATCATATTTTTATATATCCTTTATTTCTTTTTCCTTGCAGGCTACCATTTTTTAAGTCACATTCATATCACTTTCAGTTTTATTCAATGGAGGTTGTTCTTTAAAGGCATAGTAAAGTTTTCCTATTATAGAAGATAACTTTGAAATCATTTTGGGCATGCATGCAATAATTACAAATTTTTCTTAAAGAAATCCACTGATCTATTTATCTCCTTATGCCCTCTAAAAACCAACCTTCAAAGTCATCTTATTACTTATTTTGTTTCCAGATGTAAACATAATAAAGATTATCACAAGAAAGGATTGTTACAATTAATTTCAGAGTTCTGATCCAAATCCATCTGAACCCTTAATCCATTTAAAACTTTCTGAAATCCACACTATCATCCCTCTTTGGCTATATATTCAGAAAAGAAAATTTCAACTCATAAAAAATATCTTTGTGAAATGATTGCGGAAAAACTCACTTGGTGATCAAATTTGCAGTTCTGAAGGATAAAAAGAGCAGAAAAAAAAATTCAACATGATTCTGAGGTTCAGCCAGAACTTTAAGTTCTTAAAGTCTACATTGATAGCTGTGAGCTCAATGTAATCCTGTGACCCCTAGCTGCCAACAAGCGAACCACAAAATTGCAGTTTATGCCATCTACTCTGAGAGAGAGAGAGAGAGAGAGAGAGAGAGAGAGAGAGAGAGAGAGAGAGAGAGAGAGAGAGAGAGAGAGAGAGAGAGAGAGAGAGAGAGACCACCTGTCTGGAATACTTAAGGCTGATCTCAGTATCTCTCCTTACTCCAGAAAGATTTTAATAGTCCGAATCCAGCATTCAGCTGCCGTTTTTAGCTGTAATGACTCCTACTGGCAATGGGATGTCAGTTATAATTCCTCACCAGAAGCAACTCCTGCAGACATAAATCTTCCTGAAATTCATGCTTAGCCTTATTTCTAAGCATGGTAGTACAACTGAGATTACTGGGGACACTGATTCAGATGTTTGCTCTCTAGAATAGAGGAATACAATGGGATCAAATATATTGACCAAATTTTTAAAAGTCTCCTTTTAACATTTGCAAAAGCGAATTCAAATTTTCTCCAATACCCCTTTGTTACTTTTCAATAGGCCAATTTTCTGATCAGTGGCAACGCCCATCGACCACTGATGATCTCAGAAAGCTAAGCAAGATCATATCTGATCGATGCTTAGATGGGAAATTGGAAAGTTTTTAGAGGAAACTGGAAAGTTGAAAAAGCAAATTCTCTTAATTTTGCCAATAAAATAACATGGATGTCGAATCAAATTAAATGAAGGAAAATTTACTTTTTAGCATTTATTTCAATATTCCCAGGACTTGGGATAAGGTAACCATTCTAAGTTGCCTTTCTTTAGTTGTATGATTCTTAGGTTGCACTCCTATCACTTGATTATTTAGTCTTTTCACTATATGACACACAATTATCTATTTGTCTGTCTGTCTGTCTGTCTATCTATCTATCAAATTTAGAAACTACCCATCTCTCAGCCAGAGGGACTCTGCCCTTTGTACAATGAAAATAGTAAAATGTTAAAAATATAACAACTGAATATAAAATTTTAAAATTAGGGACAAGGATAATAAAATTTAAATTCTGTTGGAATTTGGAGAACATTGATAATTAGGGCAATATATATTTTTCATTGTAATAATAAAAGCCAGATGTAACTAGAATATTAGAATTTTTTTAAAAAATGGTTTCCTCTGTTACACAGATTTGGAAGAAAATGATATCCAAATTTAGTAAGCATAATTGTTTTGGAAACAGATCGCCACTAGAATTCCAGCCGGTATCCCTGACGTTCAGAAAGACAGCTTCCATTCATTTTGAGAAATGGGTCATGTTTTCTTTATTTCATCTGCATTAAGTAAAGAAAGACTAAAGTAAAATTAATTCTTAGCTGTGTCTTCAATGTGTTCTACTTCTTTTCATTATTTTATAGCATTAAATGGATTTTTATTCAACAAAAGGCAGGTACCTATTTAAGAGTCACTTGATACAATTGAATCTTTGAGCAGATACATTTGAAGTGTATTCATTTTCTATCAGCCTCCAATTTTGTTGTGAGGGTATAGTATTATTCTGAAATAAGCCTACCACATTTTGGCATTAGAAAATGTTGATCATTCTTCGAAGGTCATGCACTGTTTTTCGAGAATCTCAAATATTACCTGGGTTAGTCATTGGTATTGGTTACTCAATATTATAATGCATATGAGTCAGGGACGGGTTGCTTGCTTACTGATGTCGGTGCGCTGCGCGTGCATCTCCACATTTTGGGCGTGCATGCGCTCGCTATGTTCACGCGCCCCCTTGCACGATTTTGCTTCCACGCATGCGTGGAAGCAAAATATCGCCGAAATCTTGCAAGGGGACGTGCGCGCGAGAGAGATTTCGGCGAGATTTTGCTTCCGCACATACGCGAAAGCAAAATCGCCCAAAAATTCTCAGAAAAAGATGGCGACGCACGCGACGGACCAGCGAAGACAGCTCCGGAGCGGTCGCGCGCAAATTGCACAATTGGCCGCTCCCTACCACAGCTACGCACCGGATAGCTCTGGCAAGAACCCACCACTGATATGAGTATTAATATATTACTACTTCAAAACTGCACAATTCAGCTTCCCTTCTCTAATGCTTCCTGTTCTTTGGTTTTCTTTATTTTTAGAAGAACACAAATGGTTTTGTGCTTAATTGCAACATCAGTTTTCTTGCCCCTTTTTTGTCTCTGCTTTCTTTTAAAGTGGAAACTAGTTTTCAGATATCTGCCCCAATCCCAACCAGATTTCTCTACAAAATGTAAGCTTGACCTAAACTACAGCAACAGATGATAAATTAGATGTTGGGAAATATTTAATTGACACCACCACTTAGATGACTCACTCTGCACAGAGAAAGGAGGAGTAAGTGAATTTGCTGACTAATGTGGTGGCAAAATTCCCTTGTCTTGTATGCTAGATTGGTTAATAGACTTATGACCACAATTGAGCCCAAAATTTCTCTTGTTAAGTGAGACATCTGTTAAGTGAATTTTGCACTTTTATGACCTTTCTCGCCTCATTTCAGTTGATAAGTTAGCAATCCGGTTTTTAAGTGAATATGGCTTCTCCATTGACTTTGCTTATCAGAAGGTCGCAAAAGGTGATCACATGATCTTGGGACACAGCAACGGTCATAAATATAAACCACTTGCCAAGCATCTGAATTTTGATGACATGAGCATGTGGATGCTGCAAAGGTTGTAACTGTGGAAAAACGGTCAAAAGCCTCTTTTTTCAGTGCCATTATAACGTTGAACAATCACTAAATGAACTGTTGTAAGTCTAGTACCTGTATTATCCCCTTGTTTCTATACAGACACACACACACCCCACATTTTAAAAATTATACTTCAGAAATTAATAACTTACCAATGAATTTTTCCCATACACTCTTTAGATTGTGGCTGTGATCTTAGGTTTCGATTCCTAATTCAGGGAGACTAAGGAATTCTGATCATTACAGAATAATTAGGTTGGGATTAGATTTGGTATAGCTGAGGGAGATGGAAAATGAGCAAATATCATTTCTCTTTTAGGCTGCCATATTTCTTTTGCCACCCTTGCTCCGTTAAGTTCAACTGGAAAATAGATCTTGGTCTAAATTTTTTTCAAGAAAACTTCTGAGTAAGTGTATATCAAGTTGCAGTTAGTCAAAATATTGAATAACAATGATGATGAGTCTTTAGTTTATATTCAGTCTTCCAGGAGCTTGTGGTGTTCAGATCACTCTTTCCTCTACTTTTTCTCCAAAAGTGGTAAAGGTTGAAACTCACCCAGTGAGTTTCCATGATTGAAGGTGGACTTCTTGGTCCTTAACAACTCCACCAAATTGGCATAATTAATATGCCAATAACAGAAGCAATGTTATGCCTAACTGAACAGTACACATTGATTCAATGTCAATGCAACCTGAGTGATGCCTGAACATAAAAGAACAAGTTGTAATAAGTGATCTTTTAAAATATTTCTCTAGTTATAATAATAAGATTTAGTCCCAACATGAAATGTAAATAAAAAAGTAATCATTGTAGCAGTTTCAGTATTTGGCATACATTATATCTTATCTATTATATCTTAGCTCGATGTGAATTGTTGTTCTTAAGACTTATTATTTAGGAATAATATACTTTTTTTTCTAATTTGAAACATGATCCTTTATTATGTGCACATTTCTCCAGTATAGAGATTGAAATATATTTTGATGTAATATATGGAATGTGGTTTCCCATCTCTTAGTAACAAGGTTTGTGCTCCATTTACTACACTATTATACTTTGATTCATAGCACTGACACAGTAAATTAATGTATTCATTCTGCGATCATTTTCTTTGCTTTAAAAATCTGGTTTAGTTTCTGTAAGGAGACATGCAAAACTCCTAAAACTATAATAGAAAAATATGCAACAGACTTCATTCAACATTTTCAGTGTAAGTTAAGGGAATATATCTGATTCTAAGAAACAATTTAGCATGGTAAATAAATGGCATTCAGTCAGTACTTTCTTAAACAATTATCTAGAATTACTTTTGCCCACAGAGAACTTCTGACATTGAAGGACTACATTTTTAGAGTTGAAAAGACTTCACTTCCACTGTCTTTTATGAGATTGAGCCCTTTATGTTACATTAATATTATGGGCACTATATTGTCAGTGTGGCTATGGGAAATTTGGCTGTCTTGTCTATACATTGAAATTGAGTTTGAAGCTACAGCCTTTTCCACTGCTACACCAGTTGCTGAACTAAATTTTCTTTAAGCATCTATTCAGTCTTATTGTAACATAGTGTACTTGCTTCATCCTTAAACCTACAAGAGTATGAAAATATTACATATAGACACAGGCACGCACACACAGACACAGACACACACGCACACGCACGCACACACACACACACTTCTAGTAATACATCCTGTGGGTTTTTTTTAAACTGCTGAAATTGTTCCCTTTTATTTTGTTTCAATTACAGACCATAGGAACACATAGAAATGTGTTCATTAATTTAAAAGGTTCTTGTGGGGATAATAAAGGAAAGTATTGGACAAATAAACAAATAGAGACTGTGGGAACATGAATTCTGCAATTGCATAATAAACAGTTATTTCAAGTGGAGTACTGTGTGCTGTTAAGTTGAGATGAGGTTAAGAAGGCCAGGTAGAAATCCTTATTGGTATTTCTTTGTGAATGGCTTGTCTGAATGACATCCAGCCATTATCTCTCAATAAAGTTTTTAAGAGATTAGGGGCTGGGGGATAAAATGGAATAGAAGATGTCCACGTGTATGTGCGTGTGTGTCTTTGCACATCCGGATGTATTTATTAATCCAACTTGTTGAACTAATACATTTTGAAATTCAAAACAGGATGAAGTATTACACTCTTCCACAGTAGGTTCTTATGAAGGTAGCTTTAAAAACCGAGCCGAGGTGGTGCAGTGGTTAAAAGCAGCACTGCAACCTACTTCAGCTGACGGCTAGTTCAGCGGTTCAGCTGTTCAAATCTCACCGGCTCAAGGTTGACTCAGCCTTCCATCCTTCTGAGGTCGGTAAAATCAGGACCCAGATTGTTGGGGGAAATATGCTGAACTCTGTAAACCGCTTAGAGAGGGCTGTAAAGCACTCTGAAGCGGTATATAAGTCTAAGTGCTATTGCTAAAAACAAACAAAATATTACACATTTATGAAAACAAAAACATTTCTTGGTAGTGAATTATGTTTTACATTCAAATGGCATCAACCTAGGAGCCTTGGAAAGTGGTAAATCACTTGCATGAATACCGTCATGAAAACTGCATCATTTGAAGACATCTTCACCTTATTGTAGATAAAACAAAAAATTTATTTTTATTTTTAAAAGAGAGAATCCATTATTAGCAACTGAATCACAACTCTGGATTACAAGCTACTCAATAAAGTGTTATTTCCCTATTATTTATAGAAAACCAACATTGGAAGGATATATTTGATTTTAGATAAAATAGGAAAAGACTTTGAAAAGTTGGTTATTAGGAAAATTTGGGAGTAGGCAGACAGGTCAGTGCCATGGTGGGACATAAACAATAGTGTCAACCAGTAGTGGGTTCTAAATCCTGTCGCTACTGGTTTGCTCGCGTGCGCGACGCTTCTGCGTATGCGCAGAAGCGTCCCGGGTGGGCGGAACCTCCCGCTGCTGCTGCTACCGGTTCGCAGAACCGAGCCAAACTGGGAGCAACCCACCGCTGGTGTCAACTGAAGGGAAGGAAGGATGTTTTAGTAGATGGAAGGCAGATGGGAAATGCCTTCAGGTTTGGGTTGTATGTGCTGACTGAAAATAGTTTAGAAACTTTGGGATGCAGCTATCTTACTTCCATCTTGAAACTAAACATTTTCTGTTCTGTGTATATCCCCACGTTTTGTCTCCCTTTACCATTATTTAAGCTCTTTGAATGTCTTTACATGAAAAATATGTACAGATTCATGTTTTAGATCATTGTGTTTTTGTGTACGAATTACCCAAAAAGTGAATTGTTAGATTGTCAATTAGCTACCATAACCATTCAAACTATTCATACAGACTTCTGTAAAGCATTCTCAAGATTGTCCCAAAGGTGCTTTTTTCAAGAGGCAACTGGACTTTCTTGTTATTCTTTGAAAGTCGTTTCACTTCTCATCCAAGAAGCTTCTTCAGCTCTGACTGGATGGTGGGAAATGGAAGGATTTATACTCCTTGCAGACAGCTAGTCATTTGCATTCTTTTAGCGAGTCATGAAGGCCACTTGTAGGTTTATCTGTGTCATCAGGATCGCCTGAGTGGTGCAAATTGGTGTGGAGCCTTCTTGGAACTGTTGAAAGGACTGTGTTGTACATTGGAGATAGATGATGTCATCTCCCTTCCCCTCTGTTGAGAGAGGGCTGTTCAATTTCGACATAGATGGCCTCTTTAACCCCAACCATGACCTGGATGACTAAGAATCTCCATAGACATTCTCAAGATTGCTATGAGATGTATAGCTTTGGCACTAGAACCTCCTGGCTAGTTTACAATAGACAGATTAAATAAATTAACCATGAGACACTGTTACCATTGCCCATAATTTCATGAAAACCCTGAAAATTTTCTGACCTGGCTTAGGGAGTAAGTAATAATGCTTCATGTAGATAAGTTGCAGTACTTTCACATAAGCAGTTTATCCGGTTTTGGAATATGGTCAGAAGCTATTTTATCTTACGACATCAGATGGTTTTGAGAGCTGCTTTTCTTTGTATTCCCGACTTTATGCATTTAACTATTTGCTAATTGCTTTCATCTGCCTCCTGGATTGGAACAGTCAGTATTGTCTCTTAGCAAGATTCAGCATCTTACTCCTGAATTATTTAGAATTTCACTTACCTCTCTACCATTTCAGCACCTCAGCAATATGAAAGTCTGATTACTGGTATCGAGGAGAAAAACTGATTGCAAAATTGCCAGCATATTATGATTTCACTTTCACAACTAACCATGAATTTGAAATGCAACATAGGGATGGTGGTTTGATTGCTGGGATAGCTTTGCAGAATTTCAATCATTTCATTCTTCTTTTTTTACAACAAGCTTCTCAGTGTGTTTGTTTGTTTTCAGAGTATCGGTGAAATACACACAAAGGCATGTTCTGAAAAATGTGGGTTGGTGATTGCTGGCAATTTATTTTATTTCTTTTTTGGTGTTATGGAAAGTGAGAGAATTCAGGGTTGCTGTCAAAAGTGCTTTACAGGGTATTGGGGAATGAAAATATTGGAGGTATGAAAGTGTTCTTGGTCCTGTCAATACCATTATCAATAAAGGGCTGCCAAACATTTTTCAGCAATCACTAGAAAAGGAAGCCAACGCAGTCGGGAATTCCAGGGTGCAGATTTTTGCTCTGTAGGTTTAGCATATGGTTAAAAACTAATTGGGCCATTAGTATAGAATTCCCATGGCTGCTAATGAAATCAAGTTTAAACCCTTGCATCTTTTATCTGGTGTCATGCTCAGGTCTTACTTCTGATCTTGCTAGAACTAATTCTCACAAAGACTTCCTAAATTTGCATTGTTTTCCTTGCCCAATGATGTCATGAGATATACACCAAATCCTTTCAGGCAGTTGTTTAGGTGCAAGTACATCTCTCAGTACTAGTCAAGTCTCACATCACATGGAGAGCTTTCAGGTCAATGTGAGCAATCAAGTCAATGTGAGTGTCTTTCACATTCAGAGGGAGAAAGGAGAGCTCTGTGTACACCACCTCTTTTTTTAAAAAAACTGTGAGCTCTTCATGTGTTAATGTGGACCCTGAAAAGAGAAGTGTAATTGAGGCAGAAGGGACTATTCTGTCACCAACAAAGAATAACAAGCACCATATTTTGCTATCTAGCCCTAATTTTTTCTTAATACAAATGTAATGTTTGTATTATTATTTGTAATGAAACTGTGATGATGCAGACAGCTGGAACCAGCAGATATGTTAGCTATCGTTCTGTGCCAGAAGTCAATAAGAACACTCTTTATAACGCAACAAAGCGTTATTGAGAAAAAATAAATTAATAGTTCTAAAATTGGCAGAGATAAAAAAAAGTTACTCGCTTTATTCCAGTGCATCTTCAGATTCTGTCCTGCCACACGGCTAAGAGTGAATTGGCTAGGGTTTCAAGGATACTGCTTACAACCTAAATGTTATTTCCTGCATTGCAGATGTAGTTCATTCCCACAGCGAATCCACTTCTCATTTTCCTATTGCTTAGAAACAAGCTTCCCCCTGAAAGTTGGAATCATGCATCTTAGTAAGTATTTCAGTTATGCTATTGACGTCAATGCAGTCATTAAATAGATTGTCTGCCCTCCTGACAGTAAGCTTATGCCGAAGACCTAGAGGCAGACACATTTTAAAAGAAGACCATTGGGTTTTCTTTCAGCAGTTTGAGAGAATAAGGAAGGGGGGATTCTTTCTTAGTATTTCTGTACAATTTCTCTGCATGTCAACATTGCATTGCTGAGAATCACTAGTAGACTCAGATGTTGCTGTTCAGTTCCTAGATTCACAAACAATTTTAAATGAGTGACTCAAGAATTACTTCTTATGATCCGCTTCAATTGGGAAATGCCAAAAATTTTACGTCTTGAGGGTTCATTTATCTTGCATGCATCATGTAACTTCAATCAACTAAACCTTTTTAGCCGTTGACTCCAAACCTTCTGGGATTGATTTCATGAGCCTATTAAAAAATAGCTGCCGTGTCTCCTGTGGGCTCTGAAGACATGTCAGCCAATCATGTATCCATAGCAACCGATGTAAACTGTTCCCCCTCAGCCACACCTGTGAACTTTCATGATAGACATTCCACACGTGCTACACTCATCATGCGCTCTGCCATTCCATCCAGTCCAAATGCCATCTATGGCAGCTGAGCAAGTTATGATGATGTCAGTGGGACTCCCCAAGTGTAGTCAAGGAACCCTTCTGAGGTTCCAGGAGGAGGGAGGGGACTTTTTCCGGGTGAATTACTGACAGATTCATTCATTATCCTGACCAGTTGCAGTCTAGAGCTTCCCATCTTCTGTCATGCACAGTAAAGGATATGCAGCTGTCCGAAACTGACAGATAAGATTTTTCTTTAAAAAGGCTATTAAAGAGTCACAGCTGAGGATATATGGCAGCTATAAATATGTGGCAGACAACTTTGCCCTTTGATGGAACAATCAGGTATGTTTAAGAGAAAATTAGATAATTTTCCAGTGTTTTCTTATTGATTGCTTTTCGTTAGGTTTAGAAATGTTCTTCCTACCTTGTTATTATAGCTTTTTTTCAATCTTCACTTATTAACCTGAAGCACTCTAAATATTTTTCTATAATCCATAATTTAGGTTCATAAAACTGATTTTTGACCTGCTTTACAGGGAGGGAAAAGTTTATGTAGATAAACTCAGCTTGAACGACAATTGCAATTTTAACTAAATAAAGTGTGCTTTATTACATTTTAAATAGTACAGTTCTGGTTTGGGGATGATTTCTATCATTTTTATTTGCATTTCTTCATCCAATTTCATTTGAATCTGTAATACAATATTGTTTAAAACATCATGGTCCTACCTTGAATCATTCCAACAAGCTCTCCTGATTTCATAGATTTACGTCAACTGAGAATGGGAAAGATAAAACCTAAATCTCCACAAAGTAGTGGATACATTTTATGTAATGAAGATATGCACATATTGAAGAATTAATAAATCAAAATGTTAACTGTGTACAACTTCAAAAGATCATATTTATACGGTATTTTGCAGTTGAGCTTTGGAAAATGTGTTGCCACTAAAAAATAATTCAGGAATCAAGAAAGCATATGGCAACAATTACTCGTAAGTCTTTTATTAACTCTTGTTCTTATGGAATCCATGTCATGTCTTATGCTAATGTCAGTGATTGTAAGAAATGTCCAGGAAAAGACGAGAAACCATAACATGAAGCAATTATGGAAACATTAAAGCATTCTGAGCAAGTCAGAGAACTCAACAAAAGTGAAAGTTAATTCTGCTTTCCATACTGTAGTGTTTTCCAGTACATTCCTTAATAGGAAAAATAGTTTTTTATTTGCCTTACTTAACTGTTTGATATGAACTTTTATTTTAATTTTTTACCAAGTGTATAAATTACATACAATTTTTTTTGCTAAGTATATAAATTACATGCTAATTCTACAAGGAATCTTAAGGTAATTCAGATAACGACAAGGGAAATGAATTAAAGTCAGGTCAATAAATAATAAGAAGAATAAAAATAGTCATAAACATAATAAGTGAAATGGCTATAGTTAGAATTACCAGCACCTCTTAATCATATATTTTGTTAACACTTAAAAAATGCAAATTATACTGCTAATTGATATTGCACTATATCATGCTTAAAGTTTTCAAAACAAAGTATTTTAATATTTAATGATATTGACTTTTGTTTTATCTACCACAAAATATACTCATGTATGTTTTATACAAATGGAAATATTTTCAGTGTATGGAAAACATAGCCATAAATATTAATTCCTCTCTAACGTTAGAATTCTAATCAAATGTCTCAATAATGTCTATTCTGAAGATGTTCTCATTAAATTTAAAATAATTATCTTTCCTTAATTTGTTCAGTTAGGAGCTCTTGGGATGTTTACTCAGAAACAAGTTTTATTCTGTCAATTGGTATTTAGTCCCAAGTCTGTTTAGAACATAGAAAAATAACCTTTAATCATCTTTCATGTTTTGGATTAATTTTTCCATGGTTTAAATAAAATTGAAGGGTTTAGTATTGAAATAAATTCCATCACTCTCCTGCAAAAATGTTTCATCTCTGCTATTTTTGCCTACAAAAAAAAAAAAAAAAATAAAACCTGAGATGCACTCAAACACATTTTATTGGGAGAAGTTGCTGTAAGAAATATTTAAAAATCAGAGGTATCAAAGCTTTTTTTTAATCAATGCATTAATCAATGCATTGATTAAAAAAATCAAAACCCTGGAACAAAAAGTAGGGGCAGATCTTTTTTTTTGGTCAATATTTATTCTTGTTATGATGAGTAATGACCCTTCCCTTATTTTGAATATAAGTATATTTCTAAATGTTAGTCTACAGGCAGATATTTAAAGTAGTCCTCAACTCATGATTCTAAGGACATCTTCATTATCCTCACTTTCAAATTCTTGAAGTAGTCTGAAGGTGATCAGTGATGGCTGATTCTGGCCAACTTGAAATCTTGAAAATAAGGCATGAATATAATTGTTCCACTCCAAGCTGTTATAGATACAACAAAAATCATGGTGTCCCCCCCCCCCCATTTCACTGAAAAGAGAAAGGGACATAGCTGGGTTCTTTGCTGGCTTTTGACGCCTGCAGAAAACAAAGGAAAAACAAATGCTTTATCTCTGCTCACAAATGCTTCATCTCTGGTTGTTTTGCCTGGTGTGCTAAGTAGATGCAAAGCTATTAAGTTAACATTTTCTCCACAGGATCTTAAGCTCAAAAACCAGAAAGGAAAGGGAGGTACGAATTCTTTCCAACAGGAAAACTGAGCCACATAGCGTCCCAAAGAATAATAAGATGCAAATAAATCGAGTCTGTTCTCTAATATGAAGAACGGTTGCAGGAACTAGGTATGTCTAGTTTAATGAAAAGAAGGACTAGGGGAGACATGATAGCAGTGTTCCAATATCTCAGGGGCTGCCACAAAGAAGAGGGAGTCAAGCTATTCTCCAAAGCACCTGAGGGTAGGACAAGAAGCAATGGGTGGAAACTAATCAAGGAGAGAAGCAACTTAGAACTAAGGAGAAATTTCCTGACAGTTAGAACAATTAATCAGTGGAACAGCTTGTATTCAGAAGTTGTGAATGCTCCAACACTGGAAGTTTTTAAGAAGATGTTGGATAACCATTTGTCTGAAGTGGTGTAGGATTTCCTGCCTAAGCAGGGGGTTGGACTAGAAGACCTCCAAGGTCCCTTCCAACTCTGTTATTCTATTCTATTCTATTCTAGGATAGAAACATTTGTGGGCTGCATGGGCTTTTATGAATTGAGCTAAAGCTGAACTCTTGATTCAGGTAGCTATGGAAATGGCATTTGGTCTCTTCTAGATTGACAATGGTCCCGTTCATACTGGGACACACTTTAGATTTATAAATTATAATGCTTGTATTTTATTCAGCAGGGTAGTATTCTGTGTCCCAAATAAGTTGCTGGGTATATCAAGATTACCATGTCAAGAAATAACTCTGTGTTTACATAAAAAGAGAATGGCAAATAGATGCAAGTCTGTATTACATTTTACTTCCGATTCCATGGAGCTGAGTGGCATTATAGGACTAGTGTATACAATTAAATAGCAAAAGAACAATGCAAACATTGGGTTTTTAGAAAGCCATTAGCCATACTTTGGGTTCCCATTCTGAGTCAGGCATTGCTAGAGCATACCTGCTACCATTTCTGACCACTGGTCTTATCGGTTGGTGATTATGGTGATTATGATTACTAAATTCAAGCAACATTTAGGGACCGTTGTTTTAATAGGATATAGTACATTTACATTGTCTTTTTACCTACCTGTTATAATATTGTTGAAGGTGGTGAACAATACACAGATCAGACAAGAGTCCAAAGATGTGCAAAGAAACAGTTTCATGTTGCAAGAAACAGTTTGCCAAAATATTAGGCATAAAGTATTTCAGTGGACAGAAATTAGGTACCAGGGAGAACAGAAAAATAGTTGAACTGAGAATAGTCTTTGATTTAGCGCTGAGCTATGGCTTAGTGAAGCATTTATGTTCCTCTATTCAGTATTTTACTTCAATCCAAATGTCAACAAGTAAATGGTGCTGTACAGAAGGAGAGGTATAGTCCTGATAGACCTCTTGTCTTCCCCTGCAATTCAACACTCCACAGATACCAGTCATTTTGCAGACCAAATAGATAGCGTTAAATACCGTATTTTTCGGAGTATAAGATGCATCGAAGTATAAGACGCACCTTAGTTTTTTGGGGGGAAAACAAGGAAAAAAGGCCTCTGCCTCCAAGCAATTTGGCAAACAGCATAGATGATATACACTGTTTGCTGTGTATTTCTGTGCATGTGTGCCTGACCCATAGAAATAGCAAAGAATTGGAGAAATGTACATTATGCCAGAAAGTTTTCTTAAATGTAGTCACACTAACTCCTCCCAATTATTTAAATTGATCTACTCCAAGGTATGTCAGGATTTAACTCTAATACTAAACAGGACACTGTTACATTCAGTGTATAAGACGCACCCAAGTTTTCACCTTCTTTTTGGGGGTAAAAAGGTGCGTCTTATACTCCGAAAAATACGGTACCTTGTCTCTATAGGACTCTAAAGTGTATTTGTGAACATATAGAAGATATAGGGAGGAAAAGGCAAGGGAAAACACTCTTACAAACACATTTCTGTAGTATATGATGTATAATATATAAAAATGAATAATCTTTCCTATAATCATAGGCATACTAAGCTTGGCTGAAAATATCCAGATATTACAACATTCTGTATTTTGTTGCTGTCATCTCATGGCCCTCTCAAATTTTGTAGGCCGTATATGCAATGCCTACATACAAGCATGTATGCATATACTCCTTCTGTTATTCTCTATTTCGAGTGACATATATAAACCACACAAAAGGAGAAGTAAAGAAGCCAAAGCTATAATAAAATAAAAAAACTATATTTCTCTCATCCTCAATTTTTGGGCAATCATTTTCACACATGCATTCTTTTCCGCATCCAAGGCCATTTCATCCTCCCACCAAACTTCTTTTTCATACTTTTCTCAGGCGTAACTGAACTTACTTTCCTGGCACTCTGTAATATGATTTTTTTCACTGTATACCAAGCAGTTTCCATGTCCTCCTTCCTTATGTCCCTTTTGAATTCATTCTTTTAGGAGATTAATCTAACTTCCAGTTCTTTTTCTTAAGTAGTTTACATTCTCTTCCAGCAGTTTTCCACTTTCACTGTTCTTTCAACATTTTTTTCCTTCAGGTCCATTTCCTCCTGCAATTCAATGTTGAGACTAAAAAAAAAACAGCCCTATGTATGCCTAACCCATACATTCGAAATAAACAAGTCTTTTCTAAGCAGATAGAAAAGACTTCATTCTTAATCATTTTGGGGTCTCTGAATGACTCAATTTTTTTCTGGATTCTCATTTTATTCCCAGTCATTCATTTGTGTTACGTACCAAAATAATTTCTCCCTTAGACTGCACTCGTTCAGAATGTAGCACACTTATTCCAGACTCATCTGATTCTTCCATTATTATTGTGGAGTATAAAATTCACCTATCACTAGGCTGTGGATTTCTATATTTGTGTGCATCTACAACAATGTTTTGTCATACATTTTAGCTCTTTTTACCTCATGCAGGGAAATGAAGGCCTACACCTTCATTTCCCTGCATGTATTCATTGTCTACTCAGGATTAAGTGACTGTCTACCAATCATGACTTTGGTCAATAGAAGCTTTCATATAATACTTTATAAACTTTACTCTGAGAAGGAAAGAGTGGATTAGGCTACCATTTTTAGTTATGCCCATTCTAAGAGATAAGCATGTACTGTTCAGTTTTGGCATATTCTGTTCATTAAAGCACAATCACAGCCAAAGCCCAGTTTTACCCCAGGCATGCTCAATCTATTTTATGCAAATTCAGCTTCAAATCTAGAGACAACCTTGCAAGCCATCATACTATTTATTTATTCAATTTCTGTAGTCACCCATCTCAACCAATGATTCTAGGTGGCTTACAATTCAGAAACATATACTACAAATAGAAGAATAAAAGCATTTTAAAACAAATAGCAATAGCACTTAGACTTATAAACCACTCCATAGTGTGTTACAGCAAACTCTGAACAATTTGTAATGTCAGCATATTGGGTCCTTTTACCAACCTCAGAAGAATGGAAGGCGGAGTCAATCTTAAGCCAGTCAGGATCGAACAGTTCAGCTGTTCAAATCTCACCGGCTCAAGGTTGACTCAGCCTTCCATCCTTCTGAGGTCGGTAAAATGAGGACCCAGATTGTTGGGGGCAATATGCTGAACTCTGTAAACCGCTTAGAGAGGGCTGTAAAGCACTATGAAGCGGTATATAAGTAAGTACTATTGCTATTATTATTGGCAGTGGGCAAAGTTAGTTTACAATATTGCATTCTAACCACTGTGCCACCATAGCTCCTGACAATAAAACAAAACAATAAAAACTATTTTAAAAAACTATCCAAAAATAAATATACCCAGCAGTCGAGATATTTGGCATACTGTTTACTGTTTCTGCCCAATTAAGACAGAAACATACAATGTACTGAGATACACGCCTAGTAATTGGCCAATCAACTTGACAAGACTTGGATATGACTGAATGGATATCATCATCATCATCAATTATTAATTACAGCCAAAATACCATTCCTAAAAGTAAATTTGGGTTGTGTATAATGCTTTACATTATATTTCATTCTGCCTACAAAGCAGTATTAGTGCAGAGCATTTCATGTTCTGACAGAGTTATATTTCCCAGAACTGCACAAAACAAACAGTATATACTAAAACTACCACAAATCATTAAAAAAATCATAATTGAATGGCACCTGGTAGTAGTCACAAAATGCAGGAAATGTTATATCAAATGTCATTTCACATTAATATGTTAGGAATCCTTAAAAATGAAATTTATCTACATGCACTTAGAAGTATTCTGATTACTGAACAAGCAGGAATAGCAAGAAAAAAAAGAAACTTATCTTGGAGCATGGACTGGAAGCAAATCTACACAGATCTGGTTCCTTGAGGAAATGATGATTTCACATATAATCATTGTATTGACTAACCTTAGTTCTTCAATGCACAGTGGAATTTTTGCAAGCATTCATGAATCAGTGAGGAAATTACCATTTGCCTTTGAATTCTATTAAGTTAAAGCATTGTGGGAAGTCCCTAACAGTCAACAAGTGCATCTTTCAGGATAAAATTTTAAATGAAGTAATTAGCTTCAGAAAACAATATTCACAGAGACAATATTAAGCAATAAAAATACATTACTTTTGCATAATTCCATGTGAGAAGCAGCATCAGCCAGTTCAAATGTTTGTCCTCCAAAAGTCAAATAACACTCTGAATTCTGTTGATTATATATTTTTATAATACCTACGTGAAACACATCCTTTTGTAAATTTCTTCAAATTAAGGGCTTTACTAAATGGAAGGACACTTCAATTCCCACAATGGACAAATGGCTGCAAAAGTTGATGGAGTTAGCAGAGATGGCTAAACTGACTGCCTTGATAAAAGAAAAAAACACAATTACTTTTGTTTCTACTTGGAAACAGCTTCTGGACTTTGTGCTTGAGGTAGAAAAAAAATAAAACTTTGATTTGGGGTTTTACCGATTAGATAGATTTGTTGTTATAGAAATTAGTTTATGCTATTATGTAAAAGTAAAAAGTTGAGGTTGGATGTTATTATCTTATTCTACTGCACCAAAGGAAATCATAAGTCTTCACCTTTTCTTCCTTTCCCCCTTCTTTTCTACACTTTTCCCTTCCCCTTCCCCTTTCCCTCCCCTATTTTTCCTATTATTATTTTTTGTGTTTTTGTATTTGTATTATAAACTTATAAAAAGGACAACTCTAATAAAATAAATCAAATAAAAATAAATTAAGGGCTATACTATGGATTTAAATAGGATAATGGAGACTGCACTCTATAAACAAACAAATGAGACCAGAACAAAATTTATCTTGTATCAGAAAACAATGTGATTGTAGCACATTTTAATAAGAGCTAATTATGTGAATCATAATATTTGAACAAATGTATGTAAGAACATTCAAAGATGGCTAAGGTAAACAGTTTAAGAAATTAGCAGCCTGATGCAGGAGCACCCCATTCCTAAGAGGTCTGTAAGGGGCATGCATAAGCGCACCATCGTGCCTACCGTCCCTGTCCTACTGTCCTATTGTCCAAATTTACCTGTACCTACTTTGCTTTTGTTTATGTTTGTACCATACCTGTTATCTTGTACACGTTTTGACAAATAAAATAAATAAATAAATAAATAAAATCCCTTCCCCTCCTGTTATAGATATGTGTGATTGGGATGAAATAAAGCTACAGTATTATACACACATTTTGCTTTTATTCAAGATCAACAAAAGAAATGAAATATTTTGGAAAACATTTATCCTAAAAACATTCAAATAACAGCTGCATAGCTTTCAGACTAACTTGTAATACATTTCAGGTTGATGTATTTATTTTTTTATATCTGAATGTAAGTATTACATAATGGAAGTACAAAGTCTTAGATATGCATTCACTGCTGAAAATCCAGAACTGATGTCGGCTATTTCATATGCTGTAATTTTATTTCATGTTTTGGCATGTCAAAATAATAAGATGCAGCTCTTTTGGCTTTGAAAGTTAAATGAAGGGTGTTTCTCACGTACATGTTTTAATTTGGGATTATTGAATGATCACCTGAACCCTGCCCAAATGTCTGCCGTCAGCTGCTGTAGATTATTTTTCTCCTTCTCTATTACGTCTCTAAACGCCAGCGTGACTTTCATGCACATGGTTAGTGCTCTGTAAACTTATAGACACATTTTTCCTTGGAATGGGGCTAACTTTGATTGAATTTTGTTCTTTTATAACAGTTATCTGCAAAAGAAAAAGGTGTGGTTAAAGAGTAATGATAGGAAATACTCATTTAGCCTTTTCTCATATTTATACATAGCTAAAGAAGGGGCCACACAAATAACTTCTTCCCACTGGAGAATCAGTCAAATCAATTAATACCCTTATTTCAGTTTTTAATTTTCATGATGTAAAAAACACAGTGTATGGAACAATCCATGTGCAGGTGCATAGTAATTACAGACTTTAAAAGATTGTAAGACAAAAACTGGAAGGTAAACTGATTAGAATGAAGCCGAATATACATGTCCCAGGATAATGTTGCAGGATCCAATCTGGGTTGGTGACCGAGACCAGAGGTTTTGTCTTCCGAGCTTTCGGCCACGTGCTAGAGTCCATCTCCAGGGAACTTCTCTCTAGCAGAGTGTGTGCTGTTCTGTGTGTGGTATTTATATGGTGCCTGTTGTATGTGGCTTTTTAGATGTTGACCTGGGTATGGTGGTGGCTGGCTTTTAAGTCATTGGCTGTCATTTGCTTGTGCTGCCCAGCCCTCGCCTTTTTAAGTACTTGATAAGCTGGTGGTAAATCAGCACTCCCATTGACTGATAAGGAGCCTGTTTACCCGGCCACCCTCACTATCAAACAAGGAAAAATAGTGAAAACTGAAGGAATCAAGATGCCCCACAAAAATAACATTAAGAGTCTGGATGAAGATGATTACCTGGGTATCCCTCAAGCTGATAACATCAAGCACAGTGAAGTCAAGAAAAAAAAAGATTAATGGTGAATACATCAAGAGAGTGAAGAAAATCTTAGTTTCAGACTCAATGGAGGAATTGAGAAATTCCAATCATTAGATGCGCAGCTGGAATAGTGGACTGGACTCAAGCAGAACTAAACGCAATAGATAGGAAGGCCAGAGAAATAATAACAATGAATTATGCCCTTCATCCTCGCAGCAACATTGACAGACTCTTCCTACCAAGGCAAATAGGTGGGTATGGAATGTTGCAAGTACATGAGACGGTTGAAGAAAAAGAAATGGCTTTGGAAGAATATTTAAAGGACAATGAAGAAGATGCACTGAAGTTAGTGTATCAGGAAGGCTTACTGACTATTGGAGAGACCAAACTGGCCTATAAGAAAGATCAAATGAAGAACAGAATGGAGGCATGGAAAGACAAATATTACATTGCCAGTAATTAAAAAAAATAGCAGGGAAAGCAGATAACAACAAGACCTGGCAATGGCTAAGAGCAGGAAAGTTGAAGAAAGAGACCGAGGGACTAATTCTGGCTGCACAAGACCAAGTTTTAAGCACAAATGCATACAAAGCCTGAATTGAGAAGACAGCAACAGTCAGTAAGTGCCGCCTATGCAAAGAAGCTGAAGAAACAGTGGACCACCTGGTAAGCTGCTGCAAGAAGATCACACAGACTGACTACAAGCAGCGGCATGACAAAGTAGCAATAATGATGCATCGGAAAATCTGCAAGAAATATCATTTGCCTGCAAGCAAGAACTGTTGGGCCATAAATTAGAGAAAGTCATAGGAAATGAAAAAGTTAAATTGAGTGAGATGTTAAATTGCTATAGGACTTTAGAATTCAAACAGACAGGCACCTGCCACTTAACACCCCAGACTTAGCAATTGTCGATAAGAAATACAAAAAAGTGTGGGTAGTGGATGTGGCAGTACCTGGAGACAGCAGAAGAGAAGAGAAAGAACTGGAGATGATAACAAAATACAAAGACCTACAAATAGAAATAGAGCGACTGTGGCACAGGCAAGCAAGAGTAGTACCAATAGTAATAGGTACCTTGAATGCAATCCCAAAACAACTGGAGCACCACTTGAACACTCTTGGCATTGCCAAATTCGCCATCAGTCAATTGCAAAAAGCGGCTTTACTTGGAACAGTTTCCATCCTGCAACAATATCTAACACCATCAAACATTCAGATCTGCCTATCCCAGGTCCTTGGTAAGGACTCAATAACTAGACAAAAATGCCAAATCCAGTCTGAACATCTGGCTGACTGTGCTACGAATAATAATAATAATAATAGTTGTTGTTTTTATATAAAAATAACTTGAAAAAACCATGAAATATCGTGATCTGGCCATCAAAACTACGTGATTATGGATGAAACTTGTAACAGTGCTACCCATTGTCATCGGGGCACTTGGTACCATGTCCAAGAATTTTACAAAATACATCAAGAAATTGCAGCTTCCTGCAATAACACCAGTGGAACTACAAAAAAACTGCACTACTCGGAACTTCGTACATTTTAAGAAGATACTTGGTTTATACCTAGGATGCTGGCAGCAACCCGTATCAACCATCAGCGCCAGTCAATGATATTTGTGATACATTTTAAAATGTTCAGTTGATTGAGTTTCATGTTTAATGAATAAGAGATAATAATAATCCCCCAGTGATTATAAAAAACCATGATAAGTAAGCTCCAGTCTTCCATCTATACTTGTTCTAAAAACCAGGCGACAGTGAGTTCTAGTCCCATTTTAGGGGTGACTTTGAACTAGTTACTCCTTCACAGCTTAATATACCTCACAGCAGCAGTGGGTTGCTCCCGGTTCAGACCAATTCTTAGAACCAGTAGCGCCGGCGGCGGGAGGCTCCGCCTACCTGCCCGGGACACTTCTGCGCAAACTGGTAGTAAAGGGTTTTAGAACCCACTACTGCCTCACAGGGTTGTTTTTGTGGGGAAAATATGAGAAGGAAGTATTGTGTGTGCATGCCATTAGTTATTTATAAAAAATAATAAAAGTGGGATAAAAATAAATGAAATGTATCCAAAAATTAGCTAGCTGGCTAAAGCATTTGGGCTCCCAAATGAAGTGTTATTTTAATAGTAATATTATCCTGAAGATTTTTTTAAAAAATATTTCCCTTGATTTGTAGCAAGAAAAAAGTGTGACTATATACTAACAATAAATATATAATTAAATTTAAACAAGTAAAAAAATAAATGCACAATAGCATCTGATGGACACATATGTAAAAAAGGAACATTAGCAACTGCTTAAAGCACCATCCCTGTTTGTGTACACCACGGGTGTCAAATTCGCAGCATCATGTGACATATCACAACGTTTTTTTCCCTTTGCGGAGCTGGTGTGGGTGTGGCCTGCATGTGATGCATCCGCTCCACGGGCCACCAGTTTGACATCCCTGATGTACACAAATGTTTGAAATTTGAATAGAAATACCTTAAGAAATCTGCAGTGCTATGATAGAAATAGTGGAAGGAGAGAGAAAAGGGAGACCACAGCAGCAAAGTGGATAGATTCAATTACAATGGTAATGGGTACACCATTAGAAAACCTGAGGGACCAGGCTAAGAACAAATCACCCTGGAGAAATTTTGGTTGCCAAGAGTTTATGCTAACTTGATGGCACATTGTGATCATTACCAGGAATAGGAAGCTTAAGCTCATTTGTGTGGGTGGGTGTCAGGTGTTCTAACTTTTTTCAAAATTATAGTAAATAAAAGGTTGTTTCATTTCACTTGTTGGGTTCAGTAAGTTCTATATAAACTACGGTATTGCTTTATACTTTACAGAGTTCGATCACTGAAACTCCTTATTCAGACATAATGAAAAACCAACCCTTTTTTTGATGATTGAATGTTACTCCACCCTAAGCTTTTAACTTACTTAGTTTTACTTCAACCAGTAAAGGGGAATGGATGAGGAATGCCATGCTTTCTCATAATAAGATGGGAGCCTCCATGCTGTTTTAAGTGAGATTCCCCCTTTAATGATGATATGCTAAAACTGCTGCCAACAATCTCAGAACCATCAAGAGCTCAGCACAGCAAAACACTCATGTATCAAATAGCTAAAGGTCAAGTTAAAACTTTTTCTTTCATTGTTGATGAAAGATTCGCATAATTACTGGTTTGAAGTTGATTTGACCCATGTGGTCAATATGGCTTCAGGTTAAAAAAAAAGTGTGCTTTCATAGGGTTGGGAATCATAAAATTGGAACAGGAGCTAAGTCCTTACTATAGTAGATTTTTGATAATACATCTGTTGAGTGTGAAACCGCTACTATTAAAAAAAACTTGGAGAGGCATATCATATAACCCCTGGTTTTGTAAGAGGTGGTTTCTCAGATTTGCCAAATTTTCTCTTGCTCAATTTATAAGGAATGTTTAAGTGAAATAGCTCAGGTTTAAAAGAACATCCTCTTTTCCAGACTAAGATATCTAATATTTTCAGGAAACACTACTGGACTCTAACTTTACTTCCTCAGAATGCATACTTTGTGATTGCAGTAAGAGTGAACAGTAATTTACCTCAGACCAAGGAGCATCTCTGTAGTCCTTTCTAGGCTTTTAGCCTGCACGTAGTTGATTAGCTATCAGATTGAAAATAAAGTGTAGAAAAGATGAGAGTACATTGGCTACTATCATTTTTTAAATTACAACTGGTACGAAGCTGGACCAAGAATGGGGAGACCTGGGTTCAAGTCCATTCTTATCTATGAAACTCCTTGAGTTAATTAGGGCCAATCATTCTCTCTCAACCTAACCTACCTCACAAGGTTCCTGGGGACATAACAAAGGCGCCATAAAAAATTACCTTCTGCTCTTCGATGAAGAGCAAGTTACAAATCCAGCAAATGCACAAAATAAACTTATTCAAAAAACCATATTAAAGACTGCCAAGAGTTGCAAATATTCCCAACCAAACCTGCTGAAAACAGTGATCACAATCATATGATTTCAGCCAAATGTACTTACAACCGTCCTGGGGACACTAATAACTATTAACATAATTGAAGATGAACCTATGTGTGCCTAGAATGTATTATGAGCATTAGCATCATGTAGTTAGGATTGCTGGTCCTGGGGTAACATGAAGTTCCATATCTTAAAGAAGGCTAAGGAATATTCTGGCCATACAATCCAGAGATTGTAAACCACTGAAAATCTAAAATCCAGTCATATGTACAATAAGTCTACCTTACTGCTGTCCTTATCAACAGGCATTCTCCTGGTTGTACAATATTTGTAAATGTTCATTTGGCATTAATCAAAAAAGGGTGTTTTTTTCCAGCTTTGGCACCATTCTGTAGGACAGTCTCTTACTAGACATAAAATATTACTGATTTTATTTTTTAAATCAATATATACCAAACATTCTTTATTCCTCTTGACATTTGACTGATGGTACTACTCCATTATGAATAACCACTGATTTATGTTTTAATATTTTAAACTACATACATACTTACATACATACATATATACATACATACATACACATACACACACACACACACACACATATGTGTGTGCGTGTGTGTGTGTGTGTAGGATTTTTTGCTGATAAATGAAAATAAAGGGAGACTATTATAGATCTTGATAAGATCTATATTATAGATCTATTAGACTATTATAGACTATTATAGACTATTATAGACATATATATATATATATATATATATATATATATATATATATATATATATATATATATATATATATATATATATATATATATATATATATATATTACTCTGAAACTGATCATCAAACTTAAACAAGTTTAAAAACTTGAACACATTTATTTTGAATTATTTTTGCATTTCTTTTTTCAGAAAAATCTGAATCTGTTTTCTAGCAAGGGAAAAAAGACGAGTTATATTGTTGGCCTAATTTCCCTTGATGATATTTTAAATGTCTTATAAAAATTTCATCACTTGAATAGTAGAAATGGTGAGATGAGTAATGTTTAAGTGGAGGGGAAAAAACCTTTGGTTTTCCTCTGCTGTCCTGAGAGTTCACACATATGCAGATGAGCCTGTCAGAGAATATCCCTCCTCCTACTTTGTAGAGGAAGTTTGCTGATATATTACTGAAACTGATTCTTTAAAGCCTGCAAGGAAGGACAAAAAAGAAAGCAAGGAACACTCCCCCACACACACACATACACAAAACCACAACGACCATTCAAAAGCTTGGACGTGCATTGATTTGTTCTACTAGAGAGTGGAACAGCAGCCTGAAGAACTTATGATGAAAGAGCACTGCAGTCCCTACAGCAGTGTTGGACCAAGTCGGATCAGCAATTCAACCATGGAAAGCCTGCCGTCACTCAAGCCTAACTACATGTCTGTGTGTTTATTTGCAGAAGAATCTTATCAAAAATTAGCAATGGAAACTTTGGAGGAATTGGACTGGTGTTTAGACCAACTTGAAACTATTCAGACCTATCGATCTGTTAGTGAGATGGCATCCAATAAGGTAAGAGAGAAAAATTACAAGCAAACAAATGTATTTTAAGAACAAAGTGAAAAGTTATGAATTTTTCTGCCTTCCCTTGCTAGGTCAGGTTCTGATCTATCATAAAAAATTAAAGCAATATAAATGAATGAGTCCAAATTTTCAAAATCCTTACCAGAATGCTATTGAAGTTAATCAAGTATTGCTACTTTTAATGTTATAGAATTAGAATAGAATAGAATAGAATTCTTTATTGGCCAAGTGTGGTTGGACACACAAGGAATTTGTCTTGGTAACATGTGCTATTATTATATAACATGTGCTATTATTAATAAAAACAGCAATTTAGAAAATAAATATTTTTATTTATTTAGAAAATAAATATTTAGAAAATAAATATTATTAATAAAAACAGCAATTTAGAAAGCTGGAAAACAAATTCTAGCATATAATTGTAATGCCAAAAGTAATTCTAGAAATATTCTAATATTATTTCTACAATGTATACCAGCAGTAGCAATCATCAGCAAATCAACTGAAAAGAATGATGTAGATAAAAAGTACTACTATCCTTATGAAACCTTTGCTAGTTTTTTCCCCTTCAATAAATTAAATTGCTTAAATGGTGCACATTTCAACCTACAATCTTTAGTTACCATGGATTGTATATGTGGGGTTTGTTTTAATTTTAGTATATTTTTGCATATGGTAGCAGTTCATATAAAATACTGCTTCATTAGTGGAGATATTTCTAAACTGTGTAAGAAGGTATAATGAGAAGTTTATTTTTAGACTTGAGTTATCTAAAATATTTGATTCTTATTATAATTTAGTATTGTGTATGCGTTTGCATGCTAAAGTGTTTATTTTTTTTCTAAAGACAAATACACTTACCTCTTTTCCATGTATTTAATATCTTAAGAGTTGGATATTATTTAAAATTGAAACCACTCCTTAGTTGGCTAGCAGCCAAACGTTTGGGTAACAAAAGGCCAATGTATTCCCTGATGGCATGGGTATCACCTCAACTATAATCTCAGGCATTTTTGAGAGAAAACATGGCTTATGTGACTGAAGACTTAATAAATAAATGTTTGCCCTGTGTTAAAGCAAAGACTTCACACTCTGGTTTGATCAGTGAACAACATGTATAACTTTCTTCAGAGGCTTTCAACTCCCAATTTACTTAGAACTTTATTGTTAACTCTCTTTTATCAGTCTCATTCAAAGTGTGCATTCATATATATTTATAAGTATAGTCTAGAAGTCATTTACAATGGCCATTATAGGATGGTCACTAGGCTGGAGCCTTATGCAGATACTTTGCAGTTTGTTTCTATTATTAAGTAAAGAATAATCAACTTCAATGAGATGAAGAAGATAAAACTGTTCTCCATAGGTAAAAAGCTATTCAAGAAAATACTATATCAATTTTTGAGTACAAATAAGATTAAAAATAGATTTTTTAATTAAAAACCCATATAAATAAAATTGCATTATCCCAATTTTACTTCTCTTAGATCTCAGATCTTAGATCCTACATATATACTGTATATGAAATGAGATTACATTGCCCTTCTCATTTTGTCTCTATTTTGTCATATTTATTCTGTGTTGCAATTTTTGAAAAACCATTTGAAAATTTAATGCTTACAGCTGAAAATAAAGAGCAAATTGAACTTTTCAGAACCTAAGAAGCCTTTTGAAATATGCTGAGTTATTGTCAAATTTCCCACATCTGTGAAGTATCTGAATAATCTGTCTTCCTTCCGTCAAAGACTTCTGCATAGAAATTTGCTAATTGCAAAACAATCAAATGTTTTGAAAACAGGATGTTTCTAGCTCCCCATAGTAAAGAGCAGAAAAACAGAAGAGAAAGGAAGGCAGCAAGTAGATCCTGCAGGATTCCAAGTGTGAGGGCTGTAAAAACAGTGACCTATCTTCCTGACCTCTGCTATTGCTAAGTTCCTGGCTCAGTGCCACTGAAGCCCAAACTACGTCATTTCAGAATGATAGTGGGCATGGCACAGCTGTTGTAAGTGTGACTCGAATTTCCTGTCTCCTTCCTGACAGACGTAGTTTTAAAAGTACAGCATTGCAAAAACAGGAGACAACAGAGGAAAGATTGGTTTTGAATCGCTTTTCAGAATTGCTTCCCCAAAGATGATTCTTGATATTGTTTAAAAGCCAAGAGCTCCTACGTGAAAATATTCAGAGTTTTTTCTTTCTTTCAGTAAACAAGCTGGAAATGTTTAAGTAAAACAATTACTTAGAAATACGAGGAATTTATTCCCTACTATTCAGGAGAGAGATTCAGAAACTTTTAAACATAATTGTGAAAATGCAAAAAGAAACCACCCTAAGCAACCACTCCCTCATACACCATCAATACATGTGGTTTGGCTTATATGTTTTATTAAAATGATAAACAAATCTTTCTAGTTCTATTCAATCACATTAGAATCAATTAGAAATTTGCTGCTGCTAGCCCTACAGTTTCATGATGTTTTTCTGATGTAGTTTCTACACTGCCAAAGTTTCCAATCTCTAATTTGAATTAACATTCATTATGCTCATTTCTGAATCCTATCCATAGTCTTAGTCATCTATTACCACAGGTGTAATAGATGACTGGTGGGTTGTAAAATATTTTGCCACCGGTTTGCGTGCATGCGGTCTCACTCGCGCAACGCTTCTGCACATGCGCAGAAGCATCCCGGGCGAGTGGGCGGAGCCTCCCCCCGCCGCCGCTACTGGTTCTAAGAACCGGTCCAAACCGGGAGCAACCCACCGCTAGTGTAGATCAAATAATAATAAGCTATTGTATTCATTGGGCAAATAAATCTGCTTTTGATATAATCGGGGTCTCTCTAAAAGCAGGCAGAGATTGAGTGCATCCTCATGTTATAAGATTATAGGTATTTCTAGATAATTAGTAAGCATTAATCTATATGATCACTGTATTAACAAATAATAATTGGTATTTGTGACTTGCAACTTTGTGATTATATAGCATGGCCTCTTAAATAGACCAAACAGTGGACCAAATAATATTCCCAACATATTTATTTGTCTGCTAGTATGAAGGGTTTGTAATTCCATTTTGTAGTATGACTTTATATACAACTGAGATTAGTGAATTTAAAATATTATGTTCCTATTAAACACTTTTTGTTATAAAATTAGGACTTCAATTTGCCAGGACAACGTATTTTTAGTTCTCCTGGACAATAATTTTTATAATGTTGGAAGACTTTAATATCAGTTTGCTTTTACTTAGGTAATTATATTGCATATTATGTTTATGATTGAAGAATTTACTAAGCTTCTTTTTCCACATTTGAGGCTAGCTATTTTATATATGGCGTGACTGATGTAAGGGGAGCAGCAGCAGTCACAGAATCAGACAGGCTGAGATTTTTAGAGTCACTCAAATGACCCCAAGGGAGATGCATCCTTCCATCACGTAGACACTTTCTGAAATGTCTCATTATACCTCATCTCCTTTGTTGGCAATGTCACATACTAGACCATTGTCCTCCTTATCTGTAAACTAAAATCTATTGATGTATACAAAACTTTCGCTACACTCCTTCTAAAGGGTTTTCAGGCACATAGGACGCTCACGTCTTAGTTTTAGGAGGCTAAATAAACTAAACATGAGTACTCTAATGTAAACTTTGGAGGTAATTTCTGGCTGTTTGCCCCTTGCCTATGTGCTTCATTGCACAATGTCCATATTGAGAAATGGGGAGGGGGACCTGATGTGAATCTGCCAGGACTGAATCTAGCTCACTTGGTACGTGATGTTTTGCTTAGAGGTGTGCCAAGCTGTTCTTGCTTTTGAGTTTACTGTAATTTCCTTTGTTTAATCTGCATTACAAAATAGTCATACATCTCTAAAAGATTTACTTGGATTAACTGCTGGCAGTCAACTAGAAAACCTGCTACTTCCATTTTCTTTGTTTCTTAAAAGGGGGCTTTAACAGCTGTGAATCATAGAGTTCTTTGGGATTCCCTTTTTGTTGATTGCCATTTGTCCTTAGAAACTGTGGCCTAAGCAAAGAAATGCTTCTAGAAAAGAAAGACTGATAGCCATAAGAGTTGACTCAGAATTACTCAGTTTTATAAACAGCATAATAAACATATCATACATTTCAAGTGAACTTGAGCTAGAGAAATTCAATGCTTGCAAGTATGAGGTTGTTCAAAAATAATTATTTAATTTAATCAATTTTTAATTTGATGTTACAATGTAAAGACTTGTTTCTTATTGAGTCTGAGGAACCTTTAATGTGATAACCTCTGGACCTCATCATTTAGTTTTCAGGTGGAATAAGAAACCATGTTGTTTCTTATTCAAAGAAGTGAATTGTGCAACTATTTGGGTCTATTTGAGGTCATGTTTCTCAATCTCGGCATCTACAGCATTTACAGTGTGTAGTCTTCAACTCTCAGAAATCCCCAAACCAATCAGAAAAACACTGATTTAAGATAACTGAACACAATCTAACAATTGCTATTGGTATGATTAAATGACTGCCTGCTACTAAAAAACAAACTAAAGAAGTGTCAGAAAAAGAATTGCTAATATTTCATTAGTTGCTTTGCTTGTAATCCACTCTGATATTTTCTGGATTAATAGTTATATACTGTATATTAAAAGCATTTTTATAGAATCCATAAATTTTGCTTTACTACTGTTATTTACTCATAGATATATAGGTCCAAAGGCCTTTATTACTGGGCTTTATTCTTTATATTTATTTATTTATTATTTATTTATTTTGTCAAGTACATATTGGTAATATACATAGATATACCATTGTTTATATACATAAGATGGGTACTGATAAGAGGGAACATTAGAACAGGGACAGTAGGCATGCTGGTGCACTTATGCACGCATAAAGATCTTAGATCTCATCAAAATGCATCCTTTCAATTTGCTGATTTTGTCCTTATCCTTAAGGGCTTTACCCTTTTTGTCACTGGATATCTTTCAGAATATTATTTTCATGTGTCACTTACCAAAATGGAACTCCCCTAACCTCATTTAACAGTAACCCCACTGTTCACTTTAATACCCTATAATGTGGATGATGGATGATGTCTACCATCACTGTGAAATAATGGTTGCCTGATAAAATGTATACATAGCCTACAAGTTGCTAGTTGGTTATTTTAAGCTGTTTTCTAAAAGACAGAACAACCACTAAACTTGTCTTTGAAATAGGATGCAGAAAGATCAAATTGTGTCATAAGATTTCTTCCAGCCAACCAAACTCAGGGTTTCTAGCAAAGGGTGTTGTAAATTAGTACAATGAACATGGGAAAGCATAGTCAAGAAAGTCAGAATGGTGAAGCTTCTGGAATGGATATGCTTGAACAAATTAACCATTTGTATTCTTGCCCGATGTGTTTAGATACCATTCCTCCTCTTCACAAATAGGTTGATAGAGTTTTGTCATGACTCATTTATTTCATAGATAACCACATGTTTAATATGACTCTTGTTTGTCTGCATGTAAAGTACCATATTTTCAGCAGGTCACCTTTTCCACATGATGGGGGGAAGGTGTTAAAGATGGTTTTAATAGGTGGGAGCACCTGGTTGATTTTTCCAGGGAGGAACCTAAGCAGAGTTGGACCTGGTAGATGGGAGACTCAGAGGGAATACCAGGGCTGTGGGTCAGACTGGGAAGCAAAACAAAAAAGAAGAAGGCAACAGCAAACTATTTCACTCTTGTTGTCAAGAAAACCAAATGGATATTATGCATATAGTACACAAGAATCAAGCTTGATTCAGAGGAGACTTATTTTTCATGATATACGAATAGAACAATTCAGGACAACAAATTGGGCGGCCTATAAGAACTTTTAATTAAATTAAATTAAAATTAAAGAGAAAAATATTATGTGAGCTGGGAAGTAATTAGTGATTTAATTATTATGACCCATTATTGATGATTTAATTATTATGGATAATTATGATTTAATTATTATGGCCCATTATTAGTGTTTCCTTGTATAAAATGTGCACTTACTGATTGTCTGAAAACCATTTGAAAAATATTAGCAACAGAAGAAATACTTTTGGCCCTTGTTGCCAAAATGATTTTTCAGAGGAGAGGGAAGGATTACTTGTTAGATTGGAAGGTTAAATTCAAGGAAATGTGTGCTTTTAAAATATTTTTGGTCTTGAGCCAGAATTTAGTGATGTGCATTCGTGCATAACTTGTCTCTAGCTCTGTACTATTTATTATCCTTTGTTTAAACTGGATAATAGGGTCAAATAAAGCATTTAGTAGAACTAAGATTTCCTAAACATACCATCAGCCGATGCCAACTTCTCCTGCACGTTTTCCTGCATTGTGTTTCCACGTTATATGAATCTTTATACAGGTCTTTTTACCTGTATCTCTTTTTAAAAGACATATATTTAAAGGCAGGTGCTAAATTAAAAGAGTACTAAATTCTCCCTTTGTTTTTAGAGAAGCAAACTCATCCTGGAAAAGAGAGGTTTTATTCTGACAAGATTCCTAATGCTATTACACTTGACATTGGCCCAAATGCACATACAATATAGTAAATTCTATCTAAAAATATTGTAGTTTTCTTCTAAGCCAATAATGGAAGAAAAATGTGTACAAGAGCTAAAATAGGTTGCATTTAACTACATACTATATTGTTATAATTCTTTAAAGTGGCATGAAACAAAGCACTAGTATATACATGTTAGTACTCCACTTTAATCTTTTTGCATGATATTATGCTTTTTTACCCCAGAATTAACCATAAAGGGAGGAGGTCAGGGAAGAAATTTTGCTCCTTTCTTTTAAATATCTTACTGCCTAAAGTTAATCTAATAAACCCATGCCTTTCCATCTTGGTCTGACTCCTAGAAATTATTATAAGAGAAAAATTATCTTATTTTAATTTAGTTTATGATGATAAATTCAAAAAGTTAAATAAGTTCAAGAGACTACAGAAATACATCTTACTTCCATATTATTTTCACAGTGACAAAACAAAAGGCATGTGTTGCTGATAAAGGCTAAACATTATTAAGACCAAGAGAAGTAAATTAAAATAATTTTTAAAAGTTTAACTTCACTGAAATCAGTAAGGCTTCATCTTGACTGGAACATATCCAAAAGCTGGTACAAAATGGGCATCGTGTTTTTATTTCAGAACTGTTTGCACAATCTTGATATTTAGGAAACAAGCATTTTGCCCAAAGTTATAACTATAACTTAATTAGCTAATCTATGTAAGCTCAAAAGTGTTTTTCCTTCCAGTCTTGTGTTTACATAAGTAATAAAGGAATTACTGTAATGTTTTCAAAGAGAAACACAACATTTAGATTTCTGCATGCAATGCTCACACAGAAATCCTGGCTAATTAAATCAGAGTATGTATTAGTTCTTTTCAAAAAAGAAGGGAATAACCAGAAAATTATTACTATCCATTATTTTCTGAGAGGTCTTGAAACTACTTCCAGTTTTAAACCATGGACCGAAAGTGGCTTATTCATCTTAAGGGAACAATTAACCATAATTCAAACATACATGTCATGGGAAGCTTTTGTGAAGTACAGATTTCCAGATAGTTTCCAAATCTGTGCAAAAGAAAAAAATGAGAACAAAGAGCTTTTATGTAATTAAAGCTGCTTGTGCATATTCTGGCTTTGTTAGGATAGTATTTTCTTAATTTTATTACATGTGAACATGAACCAGCAATGAGCCATAAAATAAGTACAAAAAATGGAAACATCAGAACAGAGACTATGGCATGTACATTGCATACATTTACGTTTTCATATGGGCAGTCACATTATCTATTTCATCTGTAAATGCACTGATGCTATAAACTACACTAATAGTATTTTTCTTCGTTAGATTTACATACTATCTTTTGTCGAGTAGTTTAGAATAGAGGAGACATCCTGTTGTTCTCATAAACACCGCCCTATGTAGTTGGTTGGGGTGAGAAATAGCAACTGTTGTAAGTGGCTTCCATGGAAGAGCCTGGACTTACTGACTCTTCGTGGAAAACTGGAAAATCTTTACTTAACCCTTCTGACGCAAATGCCTCCAACCCAAACATATATATTTTTTGTTTTGCAAGTTATTTTGATGCAATTGCAAATTACTGAATAGGGCTTGACAAACCTGTACTGAAAAAGAAAAGTGCTATTTTGAAATAAATGTGTATTGTGTAAATACTGAAGGTATTGGCTTTTGTCTGTAAAAAAAATGCTGCAATCAATGGTGCACTAGGACTTGTTTAATAGGGAAAATCTTCAAATTGAGATTAGCTCCAGGTGAGAGATGTCCATGCATAGAAGATCTTTAGATCTGCATCCACACTGAACAAATATCATGATGTTTTTAACAATTTGTGTTTTTAACAATATTTATTTACTCGGAAGGTTTCAAAGCTAATTTTAATGGAACGTACCCAATAAATACAACTAGGATATATTTTTGCACAAGTGAAGCCTTACCTAAGTTTAAATGGGATTTTATACAAAACAAATTCAAGATTTTCAGGTGTAAATTAATGTAATCTAGATGAAATCACAATTAGATTGTCATTTCATGAGGTTAGAAGGAGGAAAAGGACTTTGAAACTAGCCCACAGTTGTAATTTTACACTTTCTATAAGGAGATTTCAAATATGATTTCAATTGTCATTAGAATTTTGCTATTTGAATTTTTCACATCCAGTGGTACTTTTCCCTATACTAATCAACCACACCAAGTAGTTTGTGAATCTTTCTCTTTCATTCATAAATTCCTCAATTATTTTGGCAGATATCTTTGCTCCTGAGAATGTTTAGACATAACAGATGCAGCCAAGTTTAATTTCTTCAAAAAGAACCCAAAACCATCTGGAAATTGGATTATAGAGAATATACACTCTATATAAGCCAGGCAAAAAATATAGAATTCTAGAAATGCTTCCAAACAACGGATACTATTTTAAGACTATGAAGAAAAGAAGTTCTTCCTTTTATTTGGAGAATCACATTGGGTGGATTTTTTTTACATCTGAACCAATTATTTCTCACACATGTGCAAAAATGAGCATGAGAGGGGATAGGCATGATATAAACCCCATCACTTACATACCTACATGCAATGTGCAACAGAAGTATAGAAAGGCAAAGTTTTTGATGTTTTAATGTACATTGCATCATTTTGGCATCACTGTGTCAGCAAATATTGTCTATAGTGGATAAGAATATATTATATATTGCTTGGAATCTTTTAAGATCACCATTGCGTAATAGTTTATCTATAGTCTATTTCAGTTTACTGTATTCACTCATTATCAACTGTCAGTTTGTCAATTTGAATCATAAAAATACATATCAGTTCTTTCCTTAAAATTAGCTTCCCCAAATGGCTGCTTCCCTGACATATGTATCTGAACCTTTAATCATTGCTAGCAAATCACTGTCTATGCTGGCTGATTTAATGAAAGTTGCAGTCTATCATGTGTGGATAGCTTGGAGAAGGCAAAAACATCAACAAGGTTGCAAAAATGAAAAATGAGCCTTTACCTAGCTTTAGTGTAAATCTAAAATGGTAACACCCAAAGATTTGAAAGTAAAAAATTGTCACACTGTTTTTAAAACAACAACCAAAGCGAGGCCTCCATCACACTTAATCACTGTTACAATAGGCAGATCAATTTGGTGAATGACTCAATGTCAGGAAAACTTAATCAGGTCGCCATTATTTTATAGTAGTTTCAAAACATGTATAACAGGAAAGTGACACAACTAGAATCTGTTTTTCACAACTTTATGTATACTTCAACCATTGTTTAAAGGTTTTAGAATTTTAGAATAATTGTCTAATCAGATGTGAAATAGGATGTGTAATCTTGCAATACATCATATGTGCAGCATTGTTGATTAAAAATATAAAATGTAATTTTATTTTAAATGAAGAATAAATATCATTCAAACCTACCGTATTTTTCAGAGTATAAGATGCACCTTTTTCCTCCCTGAAAGAGGCTGAAAATTTGGGTGCGTCTTATACTCCGAATGTAGCTTTTCCGAAGCTTTTTTCCCCCCAGCCCTAACGAGGTGCTAACGATCTTCCCGGCTTCCTACTCCGAAGAAATTGTTTTACCAGCCCTAAGTCTTTGCAGGCTTGTTTTCATTCCTACTCCCTCTGAAAAAGGTTTTTTCAGCCCTAACGAGGTGCTAACGATCTTCCCGGCTTCCTACTCCGAAGAAGTTGTTTTACCAGCTCTAAGTCTTTGCAGGGTTGTTTTCATTCCTACTCCCTTCGAAGAATATTTTTTTCAGCCCTAACCAGGGGATAAAATAATGTGCTGAAGCTGAACAGACTAAGGACGCTAGCCAGATGAATATCTGGTAGGTAGATTTTTTCCCCTATTTTCCTCCCCCAAAACTAAGGTGCGTCTTATACTCCGAAAAATACGGTACATATTCTTTTAAACACATGGTCCTGCATTTATATGAGTCAATGCAAACTACTCAATCCAAAGTATTTATTTTCTTTGCTTTATTACCAGTTTTACAAAAGAATACATTTCAGAGCATTCATGGATTTATGTGATAAAAAGACATTGTTCAATGTATAGGCATTTATCAGGATTATCACCTGATAATCAAAAATAGGTAGCTGTCGATTGTTTTTTTCTATTCCATAGAACTATATAATGGCAGTGAAATATGGTCCTTTCCTGAAAAAAACCACTGGAAACAGAAATTATTTATCTAAAATGTTTGTATACTACTTCCCATTAAATAAAGTTTAAATAGTTTTTTAAATTAAATTATTGATAAAAATAGGCATTGAACATGGTATAAAATGTACAAAATAAGCAATAAATTAATATATAGTACTAGGGAAGTTAATAATGCATTCCTAGGCAAGAAAGAATAAAATGAAACTGTATTTGCTTACATTATAAAAATATAACTAAACCAGTGCCAGACATTTATCATTTAATTTATTTATTTAAAGTTTAAATAGTTTTTTAAATTAAATTATTGATAAAAATAGGCATTGAGCATGGTATAAAATGTACAAAATAAGCAATAAATTAATATATAGTACTAGAGAAGTTAATGATGCATTCCATAAGAGCTGAAGTGGTGCAGTGGTTAAATGCAGCCATTGCAGGCTGACTGCTAGTTCAACAGTTCAGCTGTTCAAATCTCACTAGGCTCAAGGTTGACTCAGCCTTCCATCCTTCCGAGGTCGGTAAAAATGAGGACCCAGATTGTTGGGGGCAATATGCTGAACTCTGTAAACCGCTTAGAGAGGGCTGTAAAGCACTATGAAGCGGTATATAAGAAAAGTGCTATTGCTATTGCTAAGCAAGAAAGGATAAAATGAAATTGTATTTGCTTACATTACAAAAATATAACTAAACCAGTGCCAGACATTTATCACTGAACAGAGCCTTTCACAAGGAGGCAGCTACCACTGCTCAGCAGACTCCTGTGAATTAGATTTAAATTAAATTAAGAGAATTTAGATTCTCTTAAAATATGGGCAGGAATATAGTGGAAGTTGTTCCTTCAAATACTGTGGCACCAGCTGAAAACATTTACCTACATTTTGAAAAGCACTTGTCTGAATTCAATGAGATCCCTAAGCTGTTTTCATTTAGATTGGTTTTCCTTTGAATTGCTACATCCTGAAGGAACCTGTTATTGTCAGGCTCAGTGTCAAGATAAGAATCTTTACTGCATACAAAAAACCACTAAAACAGTTCAATGTTCTCTGTCAGCCTGAAGCTGCAGTTCCCAGCTTTAAATGCACTATAGTTTAATTCCAGACCTTATTACTCCCACCCACATTGTTTAATCGTCTTTTCAGGTTGCAGTTCTTGACTGTAAAGCTAGATGTGGATATAACTCACATCTCTACTCTGAGAAATTCAGGGTCTCAACTCTCACTACCCTGTTTCCCCCAAAAGAAGACACCCCTTGATAATAAGCCCAATCGGGCTTTTGAGTGCATGGCAAGAAGGCCAAGCGCTTATTTCAGGGTTCAAAAAAATATAAGACAGGGTCTTATTTTCAGGGAAACACGGTATTATGAGTACAGCAAATCAATAAGTACTTGGAACATTCATGCTGTTTTCATAGAAAATCTTGTGCCAGTTTTTATTATCTAAGTCAGGAGTGTCAAACTCACGTTGTCACAGCGTCGTCACGTGATGTATCGCAACTTTTTCCCCCTTTGCTAAACCGGGCGTGGGTAGCGCGTGACGCATCCAGCCCATAGGCCGCGAGTTTGACAGCCCTGATCTAGGTAGGTAGCCAGGCTCTCAAAAAATGAATAAAAGGAATTCTCCATTATCAAGTTTTAACCTAAGAGACAATCTCTTCTTAATAATTTCAGTCTCCTTTTCAGATTTTTAACATTTATCTCTCAGCGTTTTATTTTGTGATTACAAGTATGAAACTAAATATATTAAGCTGCATTTTTTGCTCCAAATTTCTTTATTACTTTAACGTTTGCCTACCGGTCCTTTGATGTGAGTCTTAAATGAGATTCATCAGCTGAAAGTTATTCTCCCATGTGCCCACACGGCTAGGATTTCTGACCTTCACATTGAGCATCATTTACACCTTTTCCTGTCTATATCTTATGACATTTTCAGCAGTAAACCTCCATGAGCTAGAGGAGAGTGACGCAGATCAGAAGTTACCTCTGTTCATGTGACTGCTTCTGTAGTATCGTCTTTGAAGCAGAAATTCAAACAGGCAATTCCAAAGGTTCCTATTCAGTTTATCTATCGTTGTAGGCAGCTGTCCATTTAGCTTTTAACTTGCCAGAGGTAATATTTTATAAGCATATTGCAGTTTATATTTCAAAGCCTCACAGTTATATATAGCTGTTATATAAATACAATGACTGTGCCTGGCCTTTTAGCATTTCAAATTTTGGTTACAGGAGTACTTAAAATTCAAAGCATTCCATATTCAATATTTAAGACACAAATAAAAATATCAGAAACATTATTAACATAGTACACTATTAGCATAAGGTAGCCATGGTAGCCATGTTCGCTGCTTCAGAGAGGTGTTTTAACAGAAAGCATGGGTCATAGCAGAGTTAATAGGAATAATAACCCAAGGGTACTTCTAAATCACATCCTGACACCTTGCTTTTTTTTTTCCACAAATCATAGATAGGCTAGAAAAGATGTTCTAGGATTTTTTATTCATTCATATTGAACTAACTCCCAAAATTTTACATCATTAGCAATATATCAACAATCCCTATTAGCAAGGCAATTTTGGTATTGAAATATTTATTGGCTTGATTTTCCAACTATTAAAGAGTATGTAATTAGTCTACCATATAATATCTTTATATGCCAAAATAAAATGAGATAAGCATTAGATGGAGGGAGTTTGTTCTGATCAGATGGCTACAACCACTTGTATCTGCAGTCTCTGATGGATATTTCTGAGATCAAAATACTTGCTGGTTTTTGATCAGTTGTTTACAGAAGCTCCATAAAAACTAAAACCAGTATTAAATTTGACAGACCCCTATTTAGTTCTGTGACTAAGATGAAGCATCACCAACTTTTATGCGTTATGATTCATTGGAATATTGTTTCTAGTGGTTAGGAAGAAGCAAACTTCCAAATAATTTGATAATGAGTGATCATACTTATTTACAATGTAGGGTTTTTTTGGTCAGGTTTCTGCAATACTAACAATTTTAGATAGAGTTACTAATTATGAACACTCTCATACCACAATGAATTTTTTAAAAAACCCTAGTCAAGCATCCTAAGTACCTTTTTCAAATTTTAGAAACCAACATTTAGCAAATTGAAATAGGATATTCTCACTTTATATTAGACAATTTGGGTATAATTTGCATGCTATTCATATAACTCGTGACAATACATTGATTTCTGAATGTACTGGTTTCTTATTGGTTTTGAAGACAAGGAGCTGGTTGTTTTCCACATCAACATCTACCTTAACAGTGGCTAAAACATCTGCATCTTATTTTTTAATTTTTGATGGTAAACACTAATTTTAAAAAGGGGAAGAATCTTTGCTGTATTTTTTTTTAATAATCTGCTCTGCCTTCTCTCTGTCATGGGTTGGATAACAGGAGAGCCTTAAAATGAGAAAGGCAATAAAGATATTGGGGTTGCCTAAAGTCCTTGCTTCAAAGAGTCATTCTCATTCCAGACTATAAAAGCTGCAGGAAAAAATTGAGTACCACATTTACAAAATGGTTAGAATCCTTTCGGCCCTTCATTTTTTTTCATAACTTTGTTGTTATTCAAAGCTGGCGTTTCATGGAGCAGAGATGGATAATGTAAAAATAAGCAGGGAGGAGGCCAGGCTTATTCCATAGAGGCAGCAGGCATACAGTTGCTATCATGCTGTTGGCTGCCCTATCACTTGATCTCCCTGAGGTATTCATTCCATTGATTTCTGAAAGAGGAAAGGCATGCTGTTGGGCAAGGCAATGATGCAAGAAACGGGGCTCATCTGTGGCTATGGTTAAAAAAAGGCTAGCCTAAGAGCAATTAAGGTAGCAGCTGAATAAGAGGACATGTACACATTCAGGGGGCAAAATAAGTTAATATCGGGGTTCTTGAGATTAACGCAAACTCATTAAACTGTTCAGCGCTCCTAAATTAGGGTGCCGTGTTTATTATTAAGATTTGAAAAGAGCCCTGGTGGCACAGTAGTTAGAATGCAGTACTGTAGGCTACTTCGGCTGCCTGCATTTTGGCAGTTCGAATCTCATGAGGCTCAAGGTTGACTCAGCCTTCCACCCTTCCTAGGTCGGTAAAATGAGGACCCAGATTGTTGGGGGCAATATGCTGGCTCTGTAAACCGCTTAGAGAGGCCTGTAAAGCATTATGAAGTGATATGTGAGTCTCAGTGCTATTGCTACGGTATTATTAAGATTTTAACTGGCTTTCCAGTGAAGGAGGAGGAGAGGATTTCCTGAAATCAGCTTTCATAGATCTCGTTCGGATCTGCTAATTAGCCCCACCCCCACCCCTCTTTTTAACCATAAGAAAGTTTATGCCGGGATTTCTGTTTTTGGCTGGGCTCTTTAACACTGTGAAATTAGCTTCTAATTGGTTTCCATCGCTTGCGGGGGTCTTTCATCGCTGCAAGACGGGGATCGGGAGGGAAGCCTTCCAGTAAGAGAGACAGGCGGTCACGTGGTCCTGTTGCCATGGCGTTCTCTTGACCCGATGAATGGGAGCCCTTAACAAGGGACAGGCCTGGAGGGGAGAAGAAATCATCACGTTATAAAACAACTCTGCCTGCTAATTAGGAAAAGAAGCATTTGTGCCCCCACTTGAATTCTTAGGAATTTCCTGATGGCTGAAGGTGGAAAGGGAAAGAGAGTAATTGGCGTACGTTTTCATTAGCGATCATTATTTCATCTTGGATTATCTCCCATTTAGTGGTAACGCATCTTGCTTCAAAGGAGCTGGTTCTGTTTGACACTTGGCACATACAGGACTCACGAAAAACACTCCCCACTTTGGAAAAAGTTAGGAATCTCAAGTTGCATTGTTTAGACTGCAGTCTTTAACAGACGTAAGGGAAGAAATGTCTTATTGAAGGATGGGAGGCTTGCTTCTCGGAACGGATGTTAGCAAGAGAATAGGAAAATAATCTCCGATTTCGAGCTGCATGAATAACATGTTGCAGGAATGAACATGATTTGGTATTGCTCGTTTGAACGTTGGCTAATCCCTTGAGATGCATTCTCCATGATTAAAAAAAATCCCTAAGAAAATATGAAGTACACTAATAATGAGGTAGAAAACATATACAATGTGGATGGAGAGGGATTTAATGCAATCAAGAAAACCCTGATCTGAGAGGAGTACTGATTGCTCACTTCCTTTTTTGTTGTTTACATATACACAGGGATTCCTCCCTTTTATCTTTAGATGAGTCTGTTGCTAAAGACAGCAATATCTGTGAAAAGCAATTGCTATTCCTATTCTCTCTCTTTCTCTGAGTTCAACTGCACAATTCTTTCTGGAAAGGGATACCCTTTCAGCCTGCCAAACATCAAAGTGCTTTAAGATGACTTGCTGCAAACATTTGGATTAGATCTTCTGGTTCCTTCATGCAGCCAGTTTGTGTGTGTGTGTTTGTGTGTGCATGCGTGCAATTTCCAACACCACAGTCTTCCTGCTAGGCTGGAAAGCAATGCTCGCTGATGTGTAGTCAGAGTACCTAGGATTGCTGGAATTTTAGACTTTCACTGACAAAGGCTCCAGGCTGTTCTTGCTATTGAGAGATTCCTCCTTCTGATCTGCAGATTCTGCATAGGAGATTTCTTGTTTTGCTGTGCAAAATCTTCCAAAAATGCCTGAGGCAAACTATTTGTTATCTGTATCTTGGGGATACATCAAGGTGGGTTTAAATAATAAAAAAGAAATAGCCAAGTTGTTCTATATACGTCAGATTTAACTATACTTTGTGTTATATTTCTGTATATATCATAAACAGAAAAACAGGTTTATCACTAATCAGTAATAAACTCCTACTGGATTAAAATCAAATAACTCTAAAATGTTAATAGGATGGCATGCAAACTGACAGCATTGTTTTATGTTGAATAGCAATGTATATAAACTATATAAGCATGATACTGTATTAATGTTCCTGTCAGAAATATCTGCAAGTTGAAATTGCCTTTATATTATAAGTAGAAAAATGACAGACTTATGACAGGTCTTTAAAGGACACCTAAAAGTATGAAATCAAAAACTGCTATAAAATTTAAATAGTTTTCCAGAGTTATGTAAAAGTGGAATTATCTTTTTTTAAATGACATTTTAAACCTTAAACTTATGTAACAGTGGATGATTGCATGACAACTAGAAAATATTTTTTTATTTGTTGTAATGTATTTCTGACTGTCTTGTTTAGTCATGTGGTATATGTTCTAATTAATATGGATTTTAATGCATTGTATATCCACCAGTAAGCAGACTCTTAACCTGAATTTTTATGTTTTAATTACCAACAGTTCAAGAGAATGTTAAACCGGGAGCTGACACATCTTTCAGAAATGAGCCGATCAGGGAATCAAGTCTCTGAATATATTTCTAATACTTTCCTAGGTATGTTAAGTTAACATTGGATCTGTTCCTTGTAAAAACTTTTTGAGCAAACCATCACTCAAAGCCAAGCTCAACATTTCAGTATCTTTAAGGAAACAATCTCCGTGGTAGTGAAAGGATCTCTTTTCAGAGAAAGAGATTGCGGAAACAGGAAGTTATCTAGGAAGCTATAAAATTAACAGGGCAAAATGTGGTGGAACAAATTCTTTGACAACCTTTCCTCATTTGCATGCTCTCCAGCTGAGAGTAATTCAACTCTCTGACTTTCAAGAATTCTCAGCTCTGGCCATGGAGGCTAAGGAATGCTGGGAATTGAAGTCCTCTCTGAAGAGTACAAAACTAGGGAAGGTTCTCCGATGTCAGCGTTACAGATGTGCGTACCATAACCATGTGTCCATAAGCTTGGGCAGTAACATGCAGAACTAATTATAACGTAACATTAGTGCAGGCAAATATTTAATTTGTTAAATGTATACAGCTGCCTAACTCACTTCTATAACTCTGTGTGGCTTACGGTATCAATATTATTGTTAATAACAATAATATTTACAAGTAGAGAAATATTGACGAAGATTGTTACTTCGCAACCATTAATGCTTTCCAGGATTCTGGAAGGGGTAGAGAAGTGCTTGCTTGGCAAAAGATTGTTTTCTCAAGAAATTTTACTCTAGCTTAGAGCAGATAATCATGGATTGTTTTGGGCTAGTCATGGTCTCTCAGTCCATCTTACCTCACATATTATTATTATTGGTCAAAATAAGTGGAGGGAACGGTCAGTGTTCTGCTGAGTTTCTGAATAAAAAGCAGGATATAAATCTAATTAAAAAATAACAAAGGAATGAATGCATTCTTCATTCTGTGTCTGACAATTTTGAAAACAATTCTGAAATTCTATATCTGCCCATTTTCAAAAGCTTGTCAGGTACAAAATAATATATTTGGAACTAACCCAATGCGTTTAATACATATTAGAAATTAATTTTTATCCTTTTTTTTAATACAGACAAGCAGAATGATGTGGAGATTCCTTCTCCTACACAGAAGGACAGAGAGAAAAAGAAGAAACAACAGGTTATGACACAGATCAGTGGTGTAAAAAAATTAATGCACAGTTCAAGCTTGAATAACACTAGTATTTCAAGATTTGGTGTGAAAACAGAAAAGGAAGATCATTTAGCTAAGGTCAGTGTGATTCATAATATTTGTATTTTTTAATGAAGACTGCAAATACATATGTGAACTAGACATATTATTAGTCATACTCCACAAATCCTTTTTACTTTTCCATCTGTTTTGAGGAGACTGCTTTGCAAGACAGAAATGGCAATAGTAACTTCCTCCATGGAATATGTTGCTAATTACTGAAAATAAAACTGTTGAAATTAATTTAGCTAAAGGGAATAGTTTAATCTGCCCCCCTCCCTAATGATATTGGCAATTTTCTGCTGTGTTATGATGGGAGAAAATTTACTTAGAGGTTTAGATACAGCTTTGGAAAATAACAATGCAAGTGGCTTAGGACAAATATGTTCTTAAGAAGAAAGTTCTAATCCTAAAGTGTTAAACTATTCGTAAGAGGAAAAAATATATTGATACAATTATCTGGAAGACTTCAAATTAATTTCTAAACTATCCCAGTCCTGAAACTGATATAGATCAACTCCCAATTAAACAGTTTCAATGGGAGGGATAAGGAAAAATGGGAGATAGGTAATGTCACACTTTCAGAAACTAATTAATATAATAAATTATTTCTCCTTTCATGTGTCATATTTTTGGGATAACTGTAATTCTAACTGTAGTTAGAATTTGTATCCTTAGGATTTAAGGAAAAAGTTATTTGATATTTCTATATAAATGCAATTATAATCTACATATGGCCCCATTCTCCTTGTAATGGCATTATGCATTCATTATTTTATATATTTTTTCTTTAGGAGCTAGAAGATCTGAATAAATGGGGATTGAATATATTTAATGTTGCAAGATACTCACACAGTAGACCTCTCACTTGCATTATGTATGCAATTTTCCAGGTTAGTAATTGTGATGTTATTATCATCATTATTATTTTCATCATCCAATTGCTATATCTTTAAAACAGCACTAATTTCATCTTTTCTTGGTAATAAAGGCTTTGGGTTTTTAATCCTACTTTGACTACTTGTAATTTCTATTACTCTGTACAGGAAAGAGATCTACTGAAGACATTCAAAATCTCATCAGATACCTTTATAGCTTACACGATGACTTTGGAAGACCACTACCACACAGATGTAGCTTACCATAATAGTCTCCATGCAGCTGATGTAGCCCAGTCTACTCATGTTCTTCTGTCCACACCAGCTTTGGATGTGAGTTGCTTCCCCCCCATCCTTGACAAACAATACTTCCAAAATAATTTGCTTGCACTTGGTAATTTGTCATAGCCTCATGCTTTAATTAATAGGCTGAATGTAAAAATAAGTAAAATTTCATGCCCCATTCATTTGCTTTGATATCTCTGGCACAAGCACAACTGTTTCTGCAAGTTCCTTCACACAAGGCAATTGCATCAATTAACCAATTTAATTTAATTTAATTTAATAAACGTTTTTATAGGCCGCCCAATCCCGTGGGACTCAGGGCGGCGTACAACATGGATAAGAAACGTACAGTAAAAACAATGATCATAGTTTAAAATTAAAAAGCATAGTTAAAACAATTATAAAAATAACATTCATGCGGGGAATCTGATCTTCCTATTCACCCCGCCTGCCGGAAGAGCCAAGTTTTTATGGCTTTACGGAAGGCCAGCAGGGTGGGGATAGTCCGGATCTCTGGTGGGAGTTGGTTCCAGAGGGACGGGGCTCCCACAGAGAAGGCCCTCCCCCGTGGCCCCGCCAACCGACATTGTTTGGCCGATGGGACCCGGAGGAGGCCCTCTCTATGGGACCTAACCGGTTGTAGGGAGGTATGTGGTAGGATGCGGTCCCGAAGATAACCTGGCCCTGAGCCAGATTTCCAATCTGTTACATAAAGAAAATAGGCGAGTTTATAGAATTTCACAGTGTAATCTGTCATCTTGATATAAGTCCATGGATTGCTTGAAGTGAACAGTACAGTATATAGACAATCCCATAATATTTTAGATTACAAAACGTGATGAGAAGTAGACATCCATTTCTCAAATCTTCTGCTGTACCCCATTTAATGTTCCTTCGTTTATTCTCCGCAATCACACCCTTCTGCAAGCTTACCTCCTTCCCAAATGTATGGAATCTTATGCTCCTTAATATGCCTTTATGTCATCTCACTAATATAAAAGCTAGATTTTTACTAATTAAGGCATATTGTTGAGATTTATTTATTTCAAGTTTATTGCTAAGAATATAAATGTGGGTTTACATTTTTGAGATAAGATCGTATTAATAGCCTCCTATGCAATAGTCTGCATTTTTTGATATTTTAAAAAATATCAAAAAATTACTTGAACGTGAGTTGCAAAACTTACATTTTTACTTTTTTGCTGTTTTGTCGAGGATGTATTGGAATTACTGCATTCTCACAAAAAAAACATATCAAAACACAGATTCATAGCCAAATGAATTGGCAGTAGCTAATAATTTTTTTTAAAAAAAGATTATAGTTCTTTATGTACAGTTTTAATTGCACAAATTTTTTTCTATGGAGGTTGTTAATAAGTTAATAGATACAATGAGCTATATTTATCATTGAAGTCTATGTGTTGATCTTTTCTGTTTCTAGGCTGTATTCACTGATTTAGAAATTTTGGCAGCAATTTTTGCAGCAGCAATTCACGATGTAGATCACCCTGGTGTCTCCAATCAGTTCCTTATTAATACAAGTGAGTTCTGTGTTCATTTAATGTGCGCACACATACAAATACAATGGGTATGATTAATTCTCATTAACTCTCATTAAGAATAAAGAAAATCTAGAATACTCATTAAGAAATGAAATTGAGAATATCAGAGTTGACTTATCAATAGAGGCCACATCTGCACATTACAAAGTTTTTCCAATTTCCATGTTACTTAATAATAGTACACAGAAATAATCATAACTAACCAAGTACGTAATCAGTAAAATTATGCTAAACTTACACACTGGGAGTTTATCTGAAGTGAGTTGAGAGTAACCTAATGGATTAATAAACCTGTGGCCTTTTATTTCAGGTACCATTAAATTCTTTTTAAAATTCTTTAAGAATTTTAAAGAATTTTTTAAATTCTTTCATTAATTTTATTTACATTTTCTTTGAAAAATAAATGATTTCAAACATAATGAAGGATATTGTATCTATAAAAGCCATTGCTTAGAGATAAAATCATATATGGCACTTAAAGGAGTCCTTTTAAATACATGACTACTCTCTTATTTAGATTCTGAACTTGCTTTAATGTACAATGATGAGTCCGTCTTGGAAAACCACCATCTTGCTGTTGGTTTTAAGCTTCTGCAAGAAGAGCATTGTGACATCTTCCACAATCTGACCAAGAAACAACGTCAAAGTCTCAGGAAAATGGTGATAGACATGGTAAGAATGTGATTCTGTATAACATTCAAGCTGTTTGTTAAAACAGAGAACGACACTTTGCTCCCGAAAGCAAAAAATAAAACAATTTTTCTTCTTTTGTGTAGGTCTTGGCAACAGATATGTCCAAGCACATGTCGCTTCTGGCAGATTTAAAGACGATGGTAGAAACTAAAAAAGTTACAAGTTCTGGAGTCCTCCTGCTAGATAACTACACTGATAGAATACAGGTCTGTTTGGGAAGCTATCTTGCTGTCATATCTTCTCTCTCCTTCCCTCCTTCCCTCTCTCCCTCTCACTCAACCCTATGAGCTTCCCATGTGACACATTCTTGCTCTGGTGCAGGTAACTAGTCTTTCTGTAGCACATGTATATTTCTTTTAAGGAAGGCCGCTTTTAACAGCAGTGAAGAAGGCAGTGTTTGAAGAAAGGAAAGAGGATTGAAAAAAAATAGTTGGGAATTTTAGAGGGAGTCATCTGGATACTTCTGAGGCTCTCCCAGTATAAATGTCTGCCTATGTTGCTACTATTGTTAGGGATGGGACTGAACCAATAAGCACTTTTGTGCATTGTAAATAATATAATCCCACAAATTATTCCTCAAGTTAAGAATTTAATAATCTGTGGTGGCTTGAATTCTTCTTTCCTCCAAACTATTTGGAGGAAAAACAAGATCTTGCAGCATAAGGAATACAATTTACAATTTAGAGTTCCCTTGGATTAATAGTGTGGTAAATGTTGTGCAATTCACACAACATTTTTCCTTACATGTTATGGATTAAGTATTTAGCCCTGGCATGGGGAAATGTTAACAAGGATATTTTACTTAAAAATAGGGAATTCAGTTAAATATTTTCTCTACTTATTTGCCTATTTAATGGTGATAGGCACAGGAACATTTACCTCACTATTTTCCTGTATTGAATTTCTCTATATTTTTAGAATAAGATGTATATTAAGATGTCACTTCAGGAAAATATTTAAAAGGATGTTTAAAATCATCAAATAGGACACAAAGCAGCGCAAATGTTAGAACAGATTTCTTCTCTCTATGAATCCCTTTTATTCTATGGTTATGCAGATTCTAATCCTTTGTGCTTCATATATTCATGCCACAGAATACAATTTCCAGAACAGGATAAATTAACTTGGTGGCAATATTTAGTGCAGAAGATAATTGTTGCTCTCCTGTTTAATGGTAACCTGACTGATACAGATGTTCCATTTCTAACATGGCAATAGTTAATCATTAAAAGCAAATCCCTTTAGTGTGATAATAGTTACTCTTTTGTTCATAAAAATGTCCTATATAGAAAGAATTAAATTGAAGAAATTTGCACCAGCCTGGAATGACAATCCGACCAAAATATCTTTAAATTATATATTTTCATTCGTGAAGCAAGATGTCTTTGGGGCCCTTTTGATGCTTAGTTAATGTGACCGTAATTTGGCTCTTCCACAGTAATTTGGCTCTTATAATGCTGTTGTACAGAAAAACCTACCAGCTTAAATAAGAAATACCGTATTTTTCTGAGTATAAGACACACCTTCCCCCCCCCTAAAAGAGGGTGGAAATGTCGGTACGTCTTATACACCGAATACAGCCATTTTTGGCCTCCAGAAACCCCGCCCCTGCGTCCCATTTTTGCCAAAAATGGGCCTATTTTTCGCAAAAATGTGGTGCGCAGAGGGTTTGGGAGGCCTGCAGAGTGCTCCTGGGGGCTGGGGGAAGGCAAAAACACCCCCATTTTGTGCAAAAATGGGCCGTTTTTTGCAAAAATGGGGGTATTTTTGCCTTCCCCCAGCCCCTAGGAACACTCTGCAGGCCTCCCAAACCCTCTGCGCACCACATTTTTGCAAAAAATGGGTGAAAAAATGGGGCATTTTTGCCTTCCCCCAGCCCCCAGGAGCAATCTGCAGACTTTTCAAACCCTCTGTGTGCCCCGTTTTTCGCAAAAATGGGTGAAAAACAGTTCCATTTTTGCAAAAAACAGGGCGCACAGAGGGTTTGGGAGGTTTGCAGAGCTCTCCTGGGGGCCGGGGAGGACAAAAACCTTTTTTTCTTACTTACCTCTTTGAAATCTTGGTGCGTCTTATACACCGGTGCGTCTTATAGTCGGAAAAATACGGTAAGTACAGTGTCAACTCATACCAAGCCTCAGCACTGAAGCAGAACAGAGATTCTGTCTATACTCAAAACCCCAGAAGTAGAGGGAAGAGAGAGGGACTGAGAGAAATGCTTTCTTTGGAGCTAGTGGCTAAACACTGTGGGATCAGAGTTCTGGCACTAAAAAAGCTATTTTCTATTGCTTCTCTCCCCTCACTTCTGCCACTGATGGCAAGAGAGGCCAGGGAGAAAAGAGACCTTTCCCCCAATCCTAGTATTCCCACCACTTTTTGTAACTAAGAGGGATCAAATGGATCTTCTGTATCAGTTCTCCAATCCTACGGCATAATTCCTTGGTGGAATTGTAGAATTGTTGGCAAGGGAAGCACAATGCTCTGAGGAAGTGGGCAGTTGTATTGGGAGGTACTGTTTCCTTATGCATAAGCTTGTCACCAGCTGTTTGCAAAGATGGAATGTCTTTTTGGCTCTGCTTTTCCCAACGGTTCTGAAAATCAGTAGCCTGCCATAGCCTCATGTGGTCAATAGGAGCAAAGCAGGTGCTCACCCTAAAGTTTCCTCAGAGTTTACAACTGATTGATCCTTTGGCATAGCTTCTGCTGGCAGAAACTTCTTCTTTTTTTAAGTCACTTTTGAAACAAAGGAAGAAAGGTGGAAGCTTCCTTTCAGAGTAGATCTAGAGTGACAAAGACATGTCTTCATGTCCTCAACAAAAGTCTAGTTGTAGAAGTGTCTTCACATTGCAGCAAGCAGAATATGAGTTCTAAGAATTACTTCAGGTAATCCTCCAGTTTAAGAATAGAATAGAATAGAATAGAATTCTTTATTGGCCAAGTGTGATTGGACACACAAGGAATTTGTCTTTGGTGCATATGCTCTCAGTGTACATAAAAGAAAAGATACATTTGTCAAGAATGGTTGTCATAGGGTTCAAGTAAGCAATCAGGAAACAATCAATATGAAATAATCGTAAGGATACAAGCAACAAGTTACAGTCATACAGTCATAAGTGGGAGGAGATGGGTGATAGGAACGATGAGAAAAACTAATAGTAATAGTAATGCAGCCTAGTGAATAGTTTTACAGTGGTGAGGGAATTATTTGTTTAGCAGAGTGATGGCGTTCAGGGAAAAACTGTTCTTGTGTCTAGTTGTCTTGGTGTGCAGTGCTCTATAGCGACGTTTTGAGGGTAGGAGTTGAAACAATTTATGTCCAGGATGCGAGGGGTCAGTAAATATTTTCACGGCCCTCTTTTTGACTCGTGCAGTATACAGGTCCTCAATGGAAGGCAGGTTGGCAGTAATTGTTTTTTCTGCAGTTCTGATTATCCTCTGAAGTCTGTGTCTGTCTTGTTGGGTTGCAGAACCAAACCAGACAGTTATAGAGGTGCAGATGACAGACTCAATGATTCCTCTGTAGAACTGTATCAGCAGCTCCTTGGGAAGTTTGAGCTTCCTGAGTTGGCGCAGAAAGAACATTCTTTGTTGTGCTTTTTTGATGATGTTTTTGATGTTAGATGACCATTTTAGGTCTTGAGATATGATGGAACCTAGAAATTTGAAGGTCTCTGCTGTTGATACTGTGTTGTCTAGTATTGTAAGAGGTGGTAGGATGGGAGGGTTTCTCCTAAAGTCTACCACCATTTCTACGGTTTTGAATGTGTTCAGTTCCAGATTGTTCCGGTCGCACCATGAGACTAGTTGTTCAACCTCCTGTCTGTATGCGGTTTCATCGTTGTCTCGAATGAGGCCAATCACTGTTGTATCATCTGCAAACTTCAGTAGTTTAACAGATGAATCGTTTGAGATGCAGTCATTGGTATATAGAGAGAAGAGAAGTGGTGAGAGTACACAGCCTTGGGGGGCCCCTGTGCTAATTGTACAGGTATCTGATGTGATTTTGCCTAGCTTCACCTGCTGCTTCCTTTCTGTTAGGAAGCTTGTGATCCACTTACAAGTGTGTTCAGGTACCGCTAGCTGATTTAGTTTAGTTAGAAGAATGTCCGGTATGATGGTGTTGAATGCTGAACTAAAGTCTACAAAGAGGACCCTTGCGTAGGTATTTGGAGATTCAAGATGTTGTAGGATGTAGTGCAGAGCCATATTAACAGCATCATCTGTTGATCTATTTGCTCGGTATGCAAATTGCAGGGGGTCTAACAGTGGATCCGTGATGGTTTTCAAGTGGGACATCACTAGCCTTTCAAAGGTTTTCATAACTACAGATGTTAGAGCAACTGGTCTGTAGTCATTCAGTTCCTTGATGGAGGGCTTCTTCGGCACTGGGATGATAGTGGAGCGTTTGAAGCAAGAAGGAACATGGCATATCTCTAGTGATTTGTTGAAGATTTGGGTGAAGATGGGGGCCAATTGGTCAGCACAGACTTTTAAGCAAGAAGGAGTTATCTTGTCTGGACCTGGTGCTTTTCCCGGCTTCTGTCTGTGAAATAGATCTTGCACTTCCTTTTCTGTGATCACCAGGGGCTGTGAACCCAATGGGATGGGTTCAGTTGTAGGAGGTTTGGCTGTTGTTGGTGTGTCTGGGATGGAGATTGTGGAGATAGGTGGCTGTAGTTTCCTTTCAAACCTGCAGTAGAACACATTCAGGTCATCTGCCAGTTGCTGATTTCCTTCAGCTTGGGAAGGTGGTTTGCTGTAGCCGGTGATGTTTTTAAGAGTTTTCCACATGTTTGCTGGTTCATTTGTTGAGAACTGGTTCCTTAGCTTTTCAGAGTAGTTTCTTTTTGCTGCTCTGATCTCCCTTGTTAATACATTTCTGGCCTGATTGTACAGCATTCTATCACCTTTTCTGTAGGCTTCCTCTTTGGAACGACGTAACTGCTTAAGTTTAGCTGTGAACCAGGGTTTATTGTTACTGTATATTCGCAAGTTCCTGGTCGGTACACATAGGTCTTCGCAGAAGCTGACATATGATGTTACAGTATCTGTGAGTTCATCCAGGTCTGCAGAGGTATCTTCAAAAATATTCCAGTCCGTGCAGTCAAAGCAAGCCTGTAGCTTTAACTTTGCCTCTTCAGTCCAAGTCCTCACTGATTTAATTGTTGGTTTTGTGGCTTTAAATCTTTGTCTGTAAGCAGGTGCAAGGTGAATCATGCAATGATCAGAGTGGCCCACAGCTGCTCGTGGTAAGGAACGATAAGCATCTTTTAGTGTTGTGTAGCAGTGGTCTAAGGTATTCTTGCCTCTGGTGGGACAATTGACATGCTGAAAGTATTTTGGTAGCTCTGTCCTTAAGTTTGCCTTGTTTAAATCTCCCAAAACAATGGCCAGTGAATCGGGGTATTTGGCTTCAGCTTCCATAATCTGATCAGCTAGAGTTCTTAATGCCTTTTTTACAGAGGCTTGTGGGTGTATATAAACCGCAATTAGTAGACATGAGGAGAACTCACGTGGAGAGTAAAATGGTTTGCAGTTAATAAGTAAGGACTCCCAAGTTTTCATCACAGAATTTTTGTATTATAGTTATGTCCTGAGACCATCTGTTGTTGATATAAATACATAAGCCTCCTCCCCGTTTTTTCCCTGATAATTCTGCAATCCTGTCTGCTCGAAGTATCTGAAACCCTGGTATATGCATGCTATTGTCATCAATTTCCTCATTTAGCCAGGTTTCAATAAAGCATAGGGCAGATGCGTTGTGAAAATCAGAATTGCATCTGTTTAAAAGAAGTATTTCATCCATCTTGTTAGCAAGAGAACGTAAATTGGTAAGAAAGATTGAAGGGAGCGGGGTTTTTTTAATTCCCTTATTCCTTAGTCTGTTTAAAATTCCCGCCCTTTTACCTCTTCGTCTCTGCCGTCTGAGTTTGCTGATCGATAGTTCCGGGGAAATGGCTTTCTCCTGTGTTGAAATCTCCTCCGTGTTTGTAAAGACAGGTGGGGGTGAGGTTACAAAGAGCTGTTCCTTAAAGAGACGTTCCTTAATTCTTAGCAGATGGTCTCGTGAGTATGAAATCCGTTGAGAAGTGCAGAGAATAGTAGAAAATAAAGAAACCATTTGAGAGCATTTCACCGAGGCAGCCTTCGTCGGCGCCATCTTTAAGTTTAAGTTTAAGTTTAATTAAATTTATATACCGCCCTTCTCCAGGGGACTCAGGGCGGTGAACAGCCAAGTAAAAAACATTAAAATACATTTAAGCCAAGTAAAAAACATTAAAATACATTTAAAATAAAATATTCAATGTGGCCCTAATTTAATACAATTAAAATTTAGTAAAATCTTAAAATTTTAAAAACCCCCAAAACTTTTTCACGCCAGCCCGGCTTGATAAAAATAATACGTCTTGAGGGCACGGCGGAAGGTGGACAGGTCGTGAATTGTTCTTAAGTCTGGAGGGAGCTGATTCCAGAGGGTGGGTGCTCCCACAGAGAAGGCCCTCCCCCTGGGCGTCACCAGCCTACACTGCTTGGCTGATGGCACCCCGAGGATCAAGCAATGCTGAGCATGCGCTAGAATGGCAGCTCCCTGGTGCCAAAAGAGATTTGCCAGGACAAAAGAAACATATCTAGGTAAATACTTTGTAGAGACTTCAATGGACAATCAGATACCATTTTATCTGTGCCTAACCTCCTTGAATCTGGACCATACATTCTTCATCAAAGTCATGAAGGCTACATGTACTTATTTTTCATTGTATATTTTTTATTTTTGTTAATTTTATTATATATTTGTTATATTCCTTATTATAGTTTTCTGATTCTATTTTATCTTCACATAAGACTGAGAAATACTGACTAGCCCATAAGCACTGAGATGAGATGAAACAAGTAACCCTAAACTACCTATAGTCATAATCCTAATCATTTGTCGTTAGATTACTCTGACTTTCGATAGAAAGTGCCAATACCCACAATTGAAACAGAGACCTTTAAATCCTCTGTTTGTCTCCAGTTCATTAATCTCCTATGCGGACTTTTACAATAAAACATGAGAAGAATAAAACTATTCAAAGCAGTTTTCTACTGAAGAAAATGATAGATACCTTAAACTGTTGCTTGTATAGGTTTTTTTAATATTTTTTTATCTTTTTTTAAAATCTTTTTAACTACCATTTTATTATTGTTGTCTTATTGTATGTTTTGATAGTATTTGGTTGTTTCCTATTTATGCTGTACGCCGCCCTGAGTCCCTAGGGAGTAGGGCGGCCGATAAGAATCCCAAATAAAATAAATAATAAAATAAATTGGCTTGACGTTATGCTTGGATAATTCAGATGACCAGTACAATTTGTAACAATTTATTCTGCATATCTACAGTTAATCTTCCTTCAAATAATTTAATATGTCTCTTGATGAAAATGTACTTTAGATATATTTCATAAATTTTTCTAAAACAAATCTCTTTAATCAAAAAGTGCATTAATTTGAAACTGCTTTCAAGGTTCCAATAAGTACAGAACAAAATGTTGCCCTGTTTTGCATGATTACATGAGTCTTCATGTTATAATGTTTGCATTGCAGGTTCTCCGAAATATGGTCCATTGTGCTGATTTAAGTAATCCTACAAAATCTCTTGAACTCTATCGGCAGTGGACAGATAGAATTATGGAGGAGTTTTTCCAGCAAGGGGACAAAGAACGGGAGAGGGGAATGGAAATCAGCCCAATGTGTGACAAGCACACAGCTTCTGTGGAGAAGTCTCAGGTATTTGACTTTTCTCTTTTTGATCTGTCAGGAATGTTCCAATTTAGAATTAATAATGTTGATCTGTTACCAGTAAATCTCAAGGAAAGACATCCTTTGAAAAATGTCACGCTAAATTCCCCAGTAGATTCCTCTCTTTAGTGTACCAGATAATCTCACCTTTTCAAATGCCTTTTGCACTTTTGTAAAAACATACCTGCAGCATTATACATAATCCCAAATTCCACTGAATGATAGAGGATAATGCAGACATTTTCTAACAGCAGCACAAGGAGATTTTGTCAATAGAAGGCGATCTGTTTGCCATAAATCCTACATTATGATCCTGGAAAAATTCTGAAAGGCTACCTGCAGTGCATTTCAGTGATGGTGCTGCTTCACATAAGCTGGACCAGTATGTGTTCTTAGCAAGGGCCAAGGTTAGCCAAACATATGCCAGTTTCTGGCTTGGCACCATTGTTTCTTCTATTGTAATATAATCAGCAAGTAGCAAGTAGCAGAGATTTCAAGAATGGAAAGAGTAGGTCCTCTTACTCCAACTACTTACGTTTTGCGAAGAAACAGGACGCAGCACCTTTCCTCCGTTAGCTGATAGGACATGGTTTTCAATTCTCACTTTTTCATTTTCCAAGGAAGTAATCAGTGTTAACTGTGAGCACTTCGGAGCCATTTTCATGCTGTGGTTAAGGTGTCAGGGTTAGACTGCAGAGGCTTCCTTTGTTTGAGCCATTGAGAGACCTTTCATCAGCCGCTAATGTTCCTTCTATCTATATACTATGAAAACTCTCAGGTCTGTAACCTTTCACTGGGCAAAACATTCATGATACAGCAAAACTTTTTGAACCAAGCTATCTCATATGGACTAACTTATAAAATACATCCAAAATCCAGGACTCGTATGGAATTCAAATTTGACAAATTTTGTAAAATATTTTATGACAAAAAAAAATTATCATGAAGTATTTTATGACATAATGCAAAATGCCGCAAAACGTTCCCTGTGGCCAATTCCTCAGGTTTGACTGCTGTACAGTTCAGCATGGGCTACTTTCAAGACAGGTACATCTCTGAATATCTCTTGAATTTTAAAGAATTTTTCCAGTCCATTTGAAGCTCTGCCATTGTTAAAGGCATTGAGGAATCTGATAAGGAAATATCTCTGAAACTATGATTGGTTTGTTTGTATGTTTGGGGTTTTTTTTTGACCTGAGCTAATACTGTAAAAATTAACTCTCAACTCAGTTCTGGAAGTTTCCTTAAATGGATGTAAAGAGCCAAAGTTCTCCATGTTGTGATAACCAAACAAAGTGATTTCACTAAAAAGTCTCCACTGAGTATAGGTTACAGGAACTTTCTGTCACTTTTTGGCTTAAGGTACCTCAGCAGTTACAATAGAATTGTACTGGCTTGTTCAACATCCTGTTGTGTCTGAAGGAGTCAAATGTGATTTCCAAACCAAATATCCTAGCCAGAGATGGGTTCCTTTGAGAACTATTTTCCTGTTCCGCTGAATTGCCACCCAGCGGTTTTTGGAGTTAAGCAAGGAAATCCAGTCAGACAAGAAACTTTTCCATAGCTTTTATTGTTCGTTCACTTTCCTCCATCCAGTTTATCCCGCTTGTCAACTAAGAATTTATGTTATCCCAAGCTTTAATACCAGGAACAGTCATTATTTCCCCTTAATGTCATATATTTCTCCAGTGAATGATTCAAGCATGTTAACCATAAATAAATTCCACAAAATAGCAAAATAACAAAGCTCTAAACAGATCCCAGAAAAAGTCAGCTTTTTAACACTAACCCTAAAAATCACACCAATTCCAAAGTTTTAGTGAAGTAAAGATTTTCATCAAAATGTCACAGCGTACCAGCATTTTTATCTGCATTGTTTAAGTCATACTTGGAGGAGTCATATTTCTCCTTTAAAAAAAAATAGATACCATCAGTTTAGTGAGACGGCAGTTTTCATTGAAGTGCATTGATACAGTAACCACATCCAATAAGCATTTATTTTATAGTTAGATCTCTTCGATCTATACATCATACAGAATAATTTAAATGTTAATAGGTCCTTAATGTTTAATGTTACCGGCTGTTAACAGCTTTTTCCCCGAGTCCTGATATCTTAAAAAAAAATAGTTACTAACCAGTTTTAATTTTGGAACAGAAACTTAAGAACTCCTCTGTGTTCTTTCTCTTCGGAGGAGGAAGGCATCCAAGATTCACTTCAGCTCAAGCAGGCAACAGATGCCATGATTTCCATTACGTCTGAATACCCTAATAATTAAAAATAGCTCCCACTAACAGTACCTTGTAGTTTCTTCATATGCAAATACTGCTATACAGATGTTTCTTATATAATTGCCATAAATTATATAGCAACAGCGTGACATGATTAAAAAAAATAAAACAAACTTACTGAGCAGATATTTGCTGCTACAGTAGTGGCAGCTTTTTATTTATGAATTTTGTTAGAAGTGTTTTTTAGGGCAAAGCTAATTATTTGGGCTTTGTCTAACCAGATTATAGGATAGAAAGAGCCTTGATCTTGGCCTACGCTGAGATTTAGATAATTGGACCATTTCAATGTGCTCTATAATTGCTCTTGAAGAGTACCCAGAAGCCACAGCTGGTACAGTTGTCTGCACTCCTAGAACAGAGCATGTTACATCCATGCTCTGGAAGTTCATAGATTGCCAGTTTGCTTCCAAGTCCAATTCAAGGTGCTGGTTTTGACCTTTAAAGCCATTCATGACCTGGGGCCGGGCTGTCCAAGGGACCACCCCAGCCCACCCCATTAGATCTTTCAGAAAAGGTGTCCTGCAGATATCTTCAGCTACGGATCTTCACTTGGTGGGTCCCAGGAGATGTGTCTTCCCTGCCTTGGTGCCAGCTTTATGGAACATTTCCACCCCACCCACCCACCCGGAATTAGATTAGCTTCATCGCTTTTGATATTCCAGAAGACCCTCAAGACTTAGTTATGCTGTAAGGCCTGAGGCTCCCAAGGAAACCAGGACCATGCTTAGATAGCTCCATTGCTAAGCTGGCTATTCTTATTCTTTCTTTACCTAAGGTTTGTATTTCTATTTTTATAATATTTACTTTTATCGCTAAGATGAGTAGCTATATAAATTTGAGTGATAAATAAAATAAATAAATCTGGCCATAATGATCCACACCCAATAAATTTCCCCAAATGCACAGAAAGCAATATTCTTCTTTAATATCAGCATTCTGGTTTTGGCAATTCCCCTCTAAACAGGTTAGATCACTCCTTCTTTACATGTATATCATAACAGCAGAGATTATATGATCCCATCTAGTTTTTAATGGTTTTTAGTATTCACTGTTTTATCCTTTTTAAAAAAATGGAGCGGTTTGTTAGATAAATCGCAGCATGAATAAATACTAATGTAATCTCTGGTTGCTTTAAATGTAAAGCTGAGAGAAAATTCATAAATATTGAGAGTAAATAACGTTTCATTACAAATCGATTGTACTTGCATTGCAGGTGGGATTCATTGATTATATTGTTCATCCACTTTGGGAGACCTGGGCAGACCTAGTACAGCCCGATGCTCAAGATATTTTGGATACCCTGGAAGACAACCGTAATTGGTACCAAAGTATGATCCCTCAGAGCCCTTCCCCTCCCTTCGAAGAACGCAGCCAAGACTGTCAGGGCCTGATGGAGAAGTTCCAGTTTGACCTTACTCTTGAAGAGGAAGACTCTGATGGGCCTGAGAAAGAGAGTGACAGTATCCATTATTACAGCAGTACCAAGACACTTTGTGTCATTGACCCAGGAAAAAGGGATTCCCAGCAGGACACTAATATAGAGATTGTGACAAAAGATGCATCGCCGATTGATACTTAACACACTGTATTCGTCATGGTGATTTTATTCACGCACACGCAGATTGTCTCATGTGCGATAGCCTGAAAGTCTGGCTCTTAGGCCAGCACCTGTTATTGGCTGGAAGACTTTCCAATTACTCGAGATTGGAGTCAGGGTTAAAGAGTGTGTAATGACTGCTCAGGAATTAACAGGTGATATCTACTGCAGCTTAAGTTTTATCAGCCAAAAGCAAAATAAACCTGGTGATAGGGAGGCAATATGAGCTGTTACTGAACAAGCCCGCTAGGGAATGACACACAATCATCATATTTTCTATTCTTAATAGATTCTGACATCCGGTTCGGTCCAACAGCTCAAAATACGGTTTCGTAATTTTGCATTTAAAATTTGTGCACCTGTCTCAGACCCGTGTGCCTTTTTTATAAATACTTCCACATCTTTTCGAGACGCCTACTAAATAACACAACAAAACTTGTTTGATACCAATATATATTTTATATTATTATGAATCCTGTTTAATGAAGAAAGTCTTCCTCTCTACGGGCAATACTTGTGTTTTACCACAGTTTGTTTTGACTCACTAAATAAAGCAGGGTGCCCTCTTTGCATTACTGCATCACTGGTCACTTTATTAGTCCCACAAAAATCTAGGTTTCTCCTGTGTTACTTGCCACACATGAACAAATGGTTTTCCACTCAACTGTTTTTGACTTTTGTTGTACACAGGATAAAGTAGCTTTGCATTCTCATTAGACAGTGCAGTACGTATAAAAACCAACATGTTGTAATATGATGGACAAACTCCCCTTTAAAAAAACAAAACTCAGTGGAATTTTTGTGTTTGGTCCTACTGTGCTTTCCCCCCACCCCAAATTCTTCATGTTCGCTAGGCTGAGTCTCCTTTTCTTCTCCTCAACTTGCCTTGAGCTATTACACGTCCAGTACTGTTTATAACAGTGTATTTATTATGTATTGTATATAATGTAATGTTTTGTAAGTATTAATTTATATAAATTAACATTGCCAATCAGGGGTGATGTTATTTGTGTAGAAGACTCTGAATGAGAGTTGCCTTTCTTGTAATTTTTTTGTACTGCGTAAAATGGAAAGAACCTGAGCACAGTGAAAGAGAGACATATGGAACCCAGAAAGGGCATTCAGACATTGGCTCCCATTGGATTTCATTTTCATTTGGATTCTCGAAATCGGGGTTTGGTAACTGGTGAGGATTTAGGATGGTTTGTTCAGCAGAAATGAAACTACTGAAATGTTGAGAAGGACGCGCCCAGTAAATGCCACAAAACCTTCTGTCATTTTCCAATTTTTTAAAGCAGCCAATGTGAGTTTCTATGACAAAATGTGAACCAATACTATAATTGTGCTGTGAAACTTCTTCCAACAAAGCTTGTGAGGCATGTATACGGTGCCGATTTGTAAAGCTATGTTTCAAGCTTTCAGTCCAACTTGTGACTAACTAGTGGATGAAAATAGCACAGCTGTGCATGATACATGGGTTTATATGTCTGTTGAACACTGCATTGTTCCAGGTGGTTATTTTATTGTTTGAAAGTTTCACACAATGTATGTTGTTATAGTATTATATATTGTGTTGAGATGCATTCTGAAGAGATTTTTATATGAAGTGAATAAATGAAAGCATGATTTAGTCTGGACTTTCCTGGATGATCTTTTCAGGTAAACAGAAACACACACACACATCCAATTTCCTTCAATCTACCTTAGTTTTTATATGCTTATTCAAATATAACAAATACATTCACTTGAAACTAAATTACCTATATTATTATACTATTGATATTAAAATATTAATAAATAGATTTAAAATGAAAAATAAAATTTAGAAATAGACAACTTTAAGGACATTTTTAAAAATAATTTTAGGTTCAAACTGCAAGTAAATGTCTCCATTATAATTGCTTTACTTCTATATTTCTTTGGTAGAAAGTCTTACTTAATCTAATGAGACATAATCTGAATTAAATAGATGGTAGATTGACCACAAACCAGAAGCCATACCACAGCTGCATCATTAGCCACTTTAAACCCCTCCAATCCATACATGAAGCAAACTGACACCCTCCATGAAGATGTGACACGACCACGAACGCGAAGCCAAACAGCAATGCAGCTCACCAGCTCAAATCCCCCTGCAACTCTGACTAACCCGAGCACAACCAAGCCCCCACCTAAACAGAACACCCCCCATCCAATCAGAGCACAGCCAAGCCCCCAACCAATCAGAACACACCTCCACCCAATAAAAAAAACAGCCAAGCTCCCACCCTATCAGTTCAAACCCTCAGTGGCAGTTAAAAGGAAGAAACAGCTGCAATCTCACATTGCTCCTAGAATAAGGTGACCAGATTTTAATATTGGTAAAGCAGGACACCATTGATGGGGGTGATGATCCACGCCTCCCCTTTCCACGCCAGGACAAAAGACTTCGGGAAGGACTTTCATTACTTCCCGGATTTTGCTCCAAAACCTCAAGATCTTCTCCCTTCCTTCACTTAGCAGCCCCACCGCCCCGCTCCACACTTAAAGACCCGTGCTGAGTCGGTGGGGTGGGGCTCTGAAAAGGGACCCCGGGCGATCCTTCGGAAAAGGGGAGCAAGACGGGAGGGGTCCGTCTCTCTTATCCCGCAGCCCATCCACGTGAATAAAGGTGGAGACACAAACCCAGGATTGCTTTTGTGCAGCTTTGTGCACCCCCCAAAACACCCCCCCTTCATCGCAGCCTTTACCGCTGCCATGGCCGGGGCTTGCCTCTGCTGCGTCTGGCCCGGAGGACAAGCTGGCTGGCGGTGCGGGAAAAATCCTTCCTGGCCCTTGCCAGCCGGGCCTGGTCTTCCCTCCAGGGCAGTGTCTGGCGGGTGCCTCACGCCTCCGCTCCTTCCCCCCGTGTGGCAGAAAGGACACGGCCAGACCCGCCCAAGCCGCTGCTCCCTCTATGCCTCCGGAAGCGCATTCCTGGCTGTTGCCGTCAAGCGGAGCGGAGCGTGCGAGGCGCTGAACTGGGCGCTCAGACACATCGGAGCGTGGGGGGGGGTTTCCCTGCCCGGCCCGGAGCTGGCGAGATTTTAGCGTGCGGGCGCGGCTGTTTCCCTCAAGATCCGCTCGAGGGAAGCGAGGCGCTTTGTGCAAATTCAAATGCAAAAAGCGGGACTTTTTTGAAACGCCGCGGGACGCGGGATAAATTATTCAAAAGCGGGACTGTCCCGCCAAAAGTGGGACATCTGGTCACCTTATCCTAGAAGCAGGAAGCCGAAGACACCAGCCTGATGACGAATGAGACTTCGTCAAAACGTCGCCAAGACACTTCCAAAGACCTACACACACACACACACACACACACACACACACACACACACATTTATTTTCATTTATCAGCAAAAAATGTTACATACATACATACATTTCTGCAGCCCCTATTACTAGCCATTGTAGAAGCAGCAACTTTCTTAATTTATATAACACAGTGTCATGTGCATACTTCAGCTCTAGAGATGGAGATGTATAAGACTGTAAGTCCGTGTTTGCAACTAGTAACAGTAGAAGACAAACACGCAATTGTTGCAGATAAACTGGCAAACTTTTATTTCACTTTTTAAAACATTTGGTAGCTTTTAGTCCTCTATTTCATTGAGTTCTGGATTAGAAAGCTGCAAATAATACAAAATGCCATAGCACAATTAAAGTAACTTCCTTACCCCAAAATGATCATTTTTACAGGTCTCAGAACACTGAGCATACATCCAGGCTACCATGAGCCAAACGTTCCGCTCTCTGGCTGAGGAATAAGCCAAGGCCAAGAATATAATTCCACCAGTACTTCACCCAAGTTATCCCTGGTTCTGCCACAACGAAAATCCTCTCGGCTTCATTTCACACAAAAGAAACTAAAATAAATTACCAGCACCTTCCACATTTGTCATTTTTAGCCAATGTTCTTGTCTGCATTTGTCCAGTCGTTTGCAAAATTTAAAACAATAATATTAAATATGCACGGTTTCTGTAGGAAAATGCCTTGGTTGCAAAGCCTCCCTTCTTCTGCATATAATCACACCCTAGTAAGCAGTTGGGCTGAAAAAATGCATGTTGGTACCTTTGAAACCAGATGTTTTTTCCCATTACTAGAACCATGGTTGCACAGAATGACAGGGTTTGGAGACAGCTATTAATAGCCATCAGGAACCAAGTGACAGTAGTGTTCCAATATCTAAGGAACTACCACAAAGAATAGGGGGTCAATCTATTCTCCAAAATACCTGAAGACAGGACAAGAAGCAATGGATAAAAATTAAACAAGGAGAGAAGTAACCTAGAACTAATTTCCTAACAGTTCAAACAATCAGTGAAACGGCTTGCCTCCAGAAGTTGTGAGTGCTCCAACACTGGAGATTTATAAGAAGAGATTGGACAATCATCTGTCTGAAATGATATAGGGTTTCCTACCTGAGCAGGGGCTTGGACTAGAAGACCTCCAAAATCCCTTCCAAGACTGTTATTCTGAGAGTAGGGCAAGAAGAGCCAATAGGTAAAGGTTGCTCTGAGCTAAAGATCCAGGAAGTGGTGTGAGGCCAGAGTTCCTATCAGTGAGAAAATATCCACAGGCTCTGCAATGATGCAGCTTTGTAAGGGGAAAGGGCAACTTTGTTGTGGTTTTCAATAAACCAGCATTGAGCTTGAAAGAATTCAATCCGGCTCCCAGACAAATCTATGTCATAAAACATAAGTCTATAGTTACAGTGTAGAAGTAAAGTTACAGTACTTCTGACTTGCTGCAGGGTTTAGAGGCACCCAGACAAAGTATCTTCAAAAATCCAGCAAAACAAACAAATCATAGCCTCTCTAGAAATGGAGTAAAGTCCCACTCATTTTGCAGCATCATTCTGACTATTGTGGTCTTTTCCGTTCTCCATAACCAATGTTTGCACAACACTAAATCAACACAAACTGCAATGGCAGCATGCTAAACCAAAACCAAACCCCATTATGCTTAATGCAGAAAGGTAAATTGATGCAACATAGCAAGCCAGCATGTGTTTACTTTTGCAGGAGACATTAAGTGTGATTCTTACCAGCAAAACAGTGTCTACTACTACATGTGTAGTCATGGATAATAAGCTATCATGGCTATATTCACACAGGAGGTCAAAACCAGTGGAAATAGAGGGGGCGTGGCCAACATCGCAGCACTATGGGTGTCTCCCGCACTCCACAGGGAACCCTGAATCCCAGCTGTTTGGAGACCTGGAACTGGATTGGAACCAGGTCAGATATGCCCTGGAGGGGCGTTGAAGAAGAGAGGCACCAGTCAGTGATCGGGGGGGGGGCTTGCAAACTCCCCAGGGAGCCAGCACCAGCCTCTCGGCCAGCAGCTGTGGAAGACGACTCTGTCGCCATTAGCTAGGACGACCACGATCAGAACGATTGTAATGAAGAGATTGTGGATTGCCTGAGTGACAAGATCTAAGAGTTTGTGCTGGGGAGAGGTGAAGAAGTGCTGAAGCTGGGTGAGTGTTTGGCCGATTTAATGACAAAAGAAGAAATTTAAAATGCAAAAGGAGACAAAAGAGACTATCTAGCAATTGGAAATACCATAGAGAGAATTAAAGGAACAAGTTTAAAAGCTCAAATTTGAGGATGTCTTTATAATTGGACTTGGTGGAAGTTAAAGAGACTGAAAAAGAATAAAGAATTTGAAGAAAATATCTTATAAGTGCTAAGTGGACTTAAAATACTTTGGAGACTTTTGTAAAAGACTGTTTTGTTATATTGGGAACATAACACCATCTGCTGGTTAAAATAAAATATTGCAACAGTGTGGAAAGCTCGAATTAGCTGACAGCTGGAGACTGACCTTGCCCATAAGAAAAAAAAGCCAGGAGCTTGAAAGCAGTGTGTGAAAGCAGTGTGTGTTGTGCTAGTGTGTTTGATGGTGCACTGTTTTGGTGATAGAAGATAAGTGGATTTTGAACTGGATTGGACTGAAATACAAAGATATTATATGGACAAGCTACAAGTAAAAAAATTCTATGAACTTTGTGAATTGTGAACTTGACAAGATGGAGGCGTGTATCTATGAAGAACTGACTGGGATGTTAAAATACAACTATGAAGATATAAAAACGTACCTTTTGGAAATCAGAGGTGAAAAGAAAATAGAAAGGAAGTTGGATCATAAAGAACACTTAGAATTTACAATGGTGGAAAAGGAAAAGGAAGAAAATGAAGAACAAGGAGATTACACAGATGAAAAAGGGACTGAAAATAAAAAAAACAGATTGATTATTACACTGGAATTTACAGTGATAAGAAAAGACTAAGAGGAGAGTATTGGTATCAGAAGAAGCAATTAAAAAATAAGGGTGGTAATAGGGAGAAGAGACTAGGAGGAATTGAGAGCAGACTTACACAAATAATATACTTAAAAGGAAGAAAAGGAATTTGGGGAAAAAAGTTATTGGCATAAAAATAAAAGAAAGAAAAAGAAAAAGTTAAGAGAAGGGGTTGGAAGGGGAATACCTACAAGAAGTGGAATTTTTGAGAGACCAAAAGAGAATGGATGAAAAGGGAAAGGTCAATAGAAAAGAAAAAAAATTAGAATTATTATTTTACATTTAATCATGTCAACACTATTAGTTGTCTTAAAGTGTGTATAATTAATCAGCATAATTATCTTGCTAAAAGGTTTTTTTATAAGTTAATAATTCTATATTAGATTGGAACATGATGGTTTGAATTAAATTTTGATGATGAAAGGGAAAAAAGAATAAAGAAAAGAAGGGAAATAAATTAGACTATAGTAGGTCAATTGTTGGAAGGTTATAAAATTTGAATAATTACTATTTTTCTTTATAAGACTTGCTTTTATAAAATATTTCTATAACTTATAAAATTGATTTAATGTTGAAAAGGATTTAGATAATTACTGAAATTGTTGGAATGTTATAAGAACTGTATAACTATCATTTGTAAAGGTCCTTATATAAGATTATATAATTTATAAATTGGATTTTTTGTTGTAGAGATTTTAGATAATTAGGGGTTCTTCTTTCTTTATTATTGTATATTGGGAAGTTGGTAATGTTATTAACCAACGGATGGAAGTGTAGTGATGAGATTAGAATTTGTTTAAATATGGAGAATGAGTTAAAATAAAAAACTGAGTAATAAAGTTGAAAGGGAGATATGACATGGAAAAAGAGATCAGAAATTTGGGGCATTTAGAAATGACAGAATAAAAAAATGATGAGTAAAGATATAAATTAAGGTAAGGGAGGAGTACGGCCTAAAATTAAGAGGTACAAGAGATAATGAATATGTCTGGAAGATAAGCTATAGCGATTGAGTTGGAAGAAAATTGAAAATTTAAGGTGGTAGACCCAGGCGACAAAAATAGGAGGTAAGGAAGCAGCATTAGAATAACAGTAGATATTCCTAGAAGAAGAAGAAGAAGATAGATAGATAGATAGATAGATAGATAGATAGATAGATAGATAGATAGATAGATAGATAGATAGATAGATAGATGATAGATAGATATAGATATAGATATAGATATAGATATAGATATAGATATAGATATAGATATAGATATAGATATAGATAGGGGAAAAGATATAAGAGTAACACCGATGTTGGTATGAAGTTAGGGTTTTGAATTGCTCGTCTGTTAACTATAAAATGGATTAGAGGTACTCAGGGAAGGATAAGAGGGAGGAAGAGGAAGTAGAAAGGAAGGGGAGAGAGGGAGGAGGGAAGTAGGAAAGAGGGAGAGAGGGATAAAGAAGGTAGACGGAAGAGAGGGGGCTAGAGGGAGGGAAGTAGTATGAAATATAGAAAGAAAACAGATGGGAGATAAAAGTACAAAAGGTGCAAATTTAGGATATTTGTTTATGGCATTTTGGACAGAAATGTATAATTATGTATGTTTTGATATTATGGTATAGGTATGGATGTTTATGTAAAGATGGTGAAAAAATAAAAAATTCTTTAAAAAAACCAGTGGCGGAAATTTGCCCCCGCTCGCCGAACCGGTAGCGATGGCCGGCTGGCCATGCCCCCCGAACGCCTCCGGTCTGAAATGACTGGCAAAGAACCCTCTGTGCATGCACAGAGGGTTCTGTGCATGTACAGAGGGTCATTTCCATGATGTGACACAGGCGCATGAGCGAAGCGAGTGCACACGTGCAAAACATGCACTTCCGACGTGATGAGAACCGGCAGGAAGGTAAGTAGAACCCACCCCTGGTCAAAACCAAATTAGATTGTCATTATCCTGGGGGGAGGGGTGTTGTGTTCAGCGGTGGGTTGCTCCCGGTTCGGCCCGGTTCTAAGAACCGGTAGCAGGGGCGGTAGGCTCTGCCCACCTGTCCGGGATGCTTCTGTGCATGTGCAGAAGCGTCGCGCATGAGCGCTAGCGTGTACCGGTAGTAAAGGGTTTTAGAACCCACTACTGGTTGTGTTGTATAAGAAAGATAACTTTGAATTAGTTTTTAGTCTGAATAAAATGTGAAAACACCACACCCTGAGCAAGACTAACTTTGAAAGTACAAAATTAATCTGAATTCAACTAGGTAAATGAACATGTACCATATTTTTTGGAGTATAAGACATACCTTTTTCCTCCCTAAAAGTGGCTGAAAATTTGAGTGCATCTTATACTCTGAATGTAGCTTTTTCGAAGCTTTTTTTCCAGCCCTAACTAGGTGCTAACAATCTTCCTAGCTCTTACCTTGCAGGCTCTTTCATTGTTACTCTCTCCGAAGAATGTTTTTCCAGCCCTAAGTCTTTGCAGGGTTTTTTTCATTGCTCTACTTGCTCTGAAAAAGTTTTTTTCTAGCTCTAACAGGTGCTAACAATCTTCCCAGCTCTTACAGGCTTGCAGGCTCTTTCACTGTTACTCTCTCCGAAGAAGGTTTTTCAAGCCCTAACCAGGGGATAAAATAATGTGCTGAAGCTGACCAGACTAAGGACGCTAGCCAGATGAATACCTGATAGGCAAGATTTTTTCCCCTATTTTCCTCCCCAAAAACTAAGGTGTGTCTTATACTCCGGTGCGTCTTATTCTCCAAAAAATACGGTACCTAGGATGTAACTTCACTCATTTAGTAGTAAGTCAGTCTTCCTGAAACTATATCTTTGTAACGGAGTAAATTCACTTATGCTTGTTCTATCATCCTACCAGGCTAGCAAAAAATGTTTTGTAGAGTTACTTTAAAATTTTCACTGAGATGGAAATAAATTATATCTATTTCATGGAGGTTAATTACAGACATTATACCAACTGCATAAAAATAGGAAGGACAATTCAGATTTCTTTTGCAATTTCTGTTCCGTGGTCAGAGCATCTATCGTACTAATAGTTACTCCTTAACAGTAAAGTAAATCATCACTAGCATTTTTTTACATGTATATTTTTATCTTTTCAAGATTGGCAAGGTCAAAAAACAGGCACAGCAGAGACCCTAACAATTCTCTTTTTTGCTATAGAGCAGGGCTGTCAAACTCACGGCCCGCGGGCCAGATACATCACACACTGGCCACACCCATGCCCAGTTTAGTGAAGGGGGGAAAGTCCCGATATGTCCCATGACGCTGCCGTGACAACACGAGTTTGACACCCCTGCTATAGAGTATAATAATAGAATCTTGAATCCAAATTTCTCTCCACTTCCTCTTATAGCAAACAAAATTAAGGCAAAATTGTTTTGATTTTCTTTCTCATACTTTCTTCTTATTCAGAAATAAGATTTTTTTAAAAAGTTCCCCTTTAATGATTCGTTCATTTCTTCCTCAGTCGTAGGTCTACACCCCTTCACCTACACTGAACCACATTTTAGTTAATATGCTGTGTGAAGCCAGTTTGTGGTTAGTGGACATGCAGTTTGAAGTAATGGAATATTCTGAGCTTAAGTGACCCTAAGTAAGTATATCTTTAAACACTATTATTATAAATAGAAACCCAGTTGTACAGTTACAGTAGCACAACTACTATATAAAACAGGCTTCTCCAAACTAATATCTTCAAAAGGAATTGAATTTCAACTTGTGGAATCCCCCTATCAGTCATGGAGGGTTTGGAATTATGGGAACTGATCCAACACATTTGGAGATAATCAGCTGGTGGAAGCTTCTATAACGTTAAAAAAATGAGTCCTGTTTACTCTACTCACCTCAGACAACTTTGATCCATCTTTCTCACATTTTCCATTCTGATGGAAACACAGTTCTACTGATACTTAATAGCATTACATTCTTCTCCTGCAGTCGTAGCAATGTTTGACTGTCATCTTATCATCAGTAGATGTTCCTAGCAGGCAGCAGCAGGCAGATAATGTTGAAGGACATAACTGGGTATACCTCATCATCCATCTTACTTTCTTGGCTGTCCTCAGGTGCCCTGTTGTCAAGGTAGAAGTAAGAGTCAGGTGTCAATCGGATTAGTTTCCCTACTGGAGAGTAGGAATGCCAATTTGGTATTCATTAAGAGTAGCAAATGCCTCATTGGTCCTGACAATATATGCCTTCAAGTCAAAGTTGACTCCTGATGACTGCCTAGACATTTTCTTGGCAAGATTTTCAGCAGCGTTTTGCCATTGCCTATTTCTGGGGCTGAGAATATGTGACTGGCCCAAGGCTTTGTACCTACGGTGAGACTAGAACTCATGAGCTCCTAGTTTCTAGCCTGGTGCCTTAACCACTACAACAAACTGGCTTTCTAGGATTTATATAACACTTCTGAAAGTTTAAAACAGGCCAGACATTTGTTAAATTCTTGTATGGATTTCTCCTTGGTTATTACCTGTTCTCTGCCTTACTAAACTTTCTTCTTTAAAAAGTTTATTTTAAATACTGAACAGCAGTGGTTTTTAATATCTTTAAAAGAGTAGAAGTGTATCTATAGTAGGTGTTCCTTAGCCTCAACAACTATAGAGTTTTTAAAGTTGCTACAGTTGAGAAAAACTTATCTATAGCCTGCAACTATAGTAGGTACTCTGGGAACAAAAGGTTTGTTTAAAAGACTGTCCCCTGACCCTTAAAAAAAAAGTTTTGGGTTGTAGAAAATATCCTTGAGGGCAGATTAAGGAAAGACAGGTAGAAACCAGATTCGCCTTTGGGTAAATGAACATTTACATTTTGCTAGAATTACTGTTGTTCTTGCACAGCATTTGTGTCAAGGTAAGTGCCCAAGGGCAGCTTGATTTTTAATATCTCTCTCTCTCCCTCTCTCCCTCTCTCTCTCTCTCTCTCTCTCCCCTCCCCCCCTCCCTCTGTCCCTACAGCATACTCCTGCTTTCACATAATCCATTATGTGACAAACCAACCATATTGTAGTCTATCAGGTCATGGAAACAAAGCAAATTAGATTAACTGAAATCGTATAGATTTATGGTGGGAGTGCAGACCCAGGCTCAAAAAGATGGCTTTACAGCATTTTTTTTGTAAAGACAATCTATATAAGCCAATGTTGCAAGTCAAAGAGAAAGAAACTAGCCGCTTAATAATTTCAACTTTAAAAAAAGATGCAAGTTGAGCATCTCGTGATTCATAACTAAGTCTCAGTGCCTATAAAGCTATAACAGTGTTTCTCTACCTCAGCAACTTTAACATATAAGGACTTCAAATCCCAGAACTCCCCATCTAGCATGCTGGTTCAAGAATTTGGGAAGTTGAAATCCACAGATCTTAAAATTGTTGAGGCTGAACACAGTTACACAGTTCTATACCAACTTACTTGAAAGTTAGATCAGTGAACTTGGTGCCAATTATTTTTTAGTGGAATTGTACAGAATTACCATTGTGCTCAATTAGTCTTTAAACTATGCAAAATCCCAGTTCTTCTCTACATGTTATACCACTTACTGCTCAATCAATATGATTTTAAAACCAAGATCACCTGTTGCTCTTTATTCCCTATTTATGACATAGAAGAGTGTGCAGCATGCATTCAATCATAGATTAATAGCACCCTCTGGTGGGAAAAGGTACAATAGGTTTTTAAACAGGCATATTTTAATTTTATTATCTTGCAGTCGGGATGGTTTCACAGTTAGAACATGAGGCACTTTCTGACAATACAATTAAAGTATAAATTCAATTATTTTTATAATTGATACGAGGCTAAGATCGCTTCCCACAGAAACTAAATACACGGGCAGTTGAATGTTTATTGGAAACAATAAGGGGGCAGCCACATTGCTGCCTCTGTGACCCATACTTTAGCAGCATGTCATTGACTACATGAAACCATGGTCACAATTCCCCTAATAATAGGGTCAATCTCTTTTTTTTTCAATTAAAATCAAATATGTTTCTTAGGTGAGAGGTACAAAGTATTCCCATTTCAGAGAAATTTTAGATGAAAAATCGCTGTCCAAATTTCAAATTGCATGCTATAAAAAATTAAAAATACTTCATTTTTAATTCTATTGATTTTTTTTTTAAAGTTGATGAAATTTCAGGGTCCAGCCCACCCACACTATACCTTGCTGCCATGAATAAAACAGAAATTTTGTGTGAGAAAGTTGCATATAGTTATGCAGGCAGTGCTGTGATCAGAAGCAGCAATACAACAGAAGAGAAGAAAAGAGGTAGTACACAGATCAGCATTTAAGTACAAATAGACTCTGTAAAGTTTGGCTTCCTGGTCACTTTAGATGCCAAGTTTGGTCTTCCTGGAATACAAATTATATGTGCTCATAAAGATAAGAAGTTCAGGATCTTGGCATAGCTATAGTAACAGAGTAATTGAAGCTGGTGCTCTTTTCACCTCTGCTGTATTTTATGTGGACAAGGCTATTTATCTTAAAAAGTGTTTTTAAAAGTGCAAAAGTTCCATTCAATCAAACAACTTTCAGCATGATATCCAATCTGCATTATTACATACCAGGGGTGGGTTCCAACTTACCTTGCTGCAGGTTTGCTTCCTCCCACGCCGCGTGGGCGCGCCGCGTGGGCGTGCTGCGCGGGCGCGCCGCATGGGCGCGCCGCATGGGTGCATGCATGCTTTGTGCGCGCGCATGCGCAGTGCAAAAAAACCCAACTAATTTTTTTAAAAGCCAAAAACAAAATGGCGACGCATGCACAGTGCAGGAAACTTGGTTTCTGCGCATGCGCAGAAGAAATAAAACATTTAAAATTTTTTTTAAAAAATCCCAAAAATTTGAAAAAAATTCAAAAAAAAGATGGCAGCGCCCACGGACCGGCACTGACCGATCTAGTTTGGTGATGTCATCATGACATCACCAGTGGGTCACTACCAGTTCGAACGAACCGGTCCAAACCGGGAGGAACCCACCTCTGTTACATACATAGCTTTTCCAGAGAAGTTGTAAGCTATTTCCCCCTCACAGAATAACTAACGACTATTGGAAGTAACTTAGACCAATGGTTTGTTTTTGCCATAGATATTGCATCATAAACCAGTATTTATAAACTGATTTATGTTAGTATTTATATTAGTCACTGAAAGCCTTTGAGAACCATTACAAGTCAAGAGACAGCAGCATGGTACCTTAACCCCTTCTTGAATCTCCCAATGGTGTCCTCAGAAGCTAGTTGGTAAAATCTTTATATATAACAGATCATGATATTTAAGTCTTGTGGGGAAAAATCCACAGATGTTTGGGACAAACAAAAAAACTACCCAGAATCACTTGGAGTCAGGTAGTATATACATTTAATTGATTGATTGATTGATTGATTGATTGATTGATTGATTGATTGATTGATTAAATCAACATGAGACATTTTGTGATGTCTGAGGCTTTACCCACTTTGAAAATACTTTTATTTATTTGATATCTATTTCACTTATTTGGCTCACACTCAGGCCACCAGTGATCATTGGATTGTAAATTGAGAACTACTATTAAACACTTTTTGCTGCTAAAGATAGATATAGATATAGATCCAAGATAGGTAGACTTAAAATGTCAACTGGGTTGGAGTGTGCCTCTACTTAGGTCTTGTGATTCTGGATGATTTGGGTGTTTTATGTTATGTAACAGCTATAGGGCAGAGGATATTACTTGTTTCAGGGTAGCAATTGACTGCAAATATAAATTACAGTAACAAAAGAAACAAAAAAAAGTTAGATTCAGTATAGTTTCCTGACTTTAAAGTAACTTTATTTTGCCTCGCTTTGTACAGATTATACCATGTTAAGGCCTTGGTACCACATTTTAAGAAGTACTTACGGCCCAAAATTTCTAATGCTAAGCGCGCTGTAACTTTAAATGGTCACTAAACAAATGGTTGTAAGTCAAGGACTACTTGTAACGAGAACAGATTCAGAGAAGAGCAACAATGGTTACCAGGAACAACTGTATATGTTTAGCTTTTATTAAAAAGATTTCTTAAAAATTAAATTATTTGTCAAACATAACCAACAAAATGAATACTACCTCAGCGATAATGCACTTAAGAAACTGCATATATTACAATGGCAAAATAAATGTAGGTGCAGAAACAGCGAAGTAAGAAAAAAGAAGAAACAATATCCTTATGATTTCTGGAAATTGAAGTCCACAAGTCTTAAAGTTGCCAAGTTTGGGGACCCCAGATCTACATAAAATAATTTCCCTTGTTGAGGCCCAGGCTTGACAAAGCCGGAGTCCTTCATTAAAATGTCACATTCTATATTTAGGAGTATAATTCAACACCACATTTAATCTTTAATGACTCTTTCTTTTTCTCCAAGACTCTGCACAGATAGGGAGGAATGTGAAACTAAAAGAGACATAAAAACCCTCAATCTTCCACTACCAGGCCAAGAATCTTCAGCCTTGAGAAGATAACCATTTGTCTGAAGTGGTGTAGGGTTTCCTGCCTAAGTAGGGGGTTGGACTAGAAGACCTCCAAGGTCCCTTCCAACTCTATTATTATTATTATTATTATTATTATTATTATTATTATTATTATTATTATTATTATTATTATTATTATTATTATTATTATTATTATTATTATTATTATTATTATTATTATTATTATTATTTATTATATCAAGGTGTAACTATTTGATGCCAGAAAACATGTTGCATACAGGAAAGACTAACTTACTCTATTGCTCTGAAGTGCCAGTCATGAAAAAAAGCTATTAAGTTCCAAAAAAGCAAGCTCCAACTGAATGTCAGAAAAAAGCTTCACAAGATAAGAGCAGCTTGATAGGACAACCAATGATCCAGAGAGGCCATAGCTCCCTCCACCAAATAGATAGCTATTATGTACTGACGTACTTAGTAAGTTTGCATAGCCGCCGCTGATTGGCCAAAATAGCGGCAGCAGATTTGAACGCCTGTCACTAGTCGGCCAGGTTGCAGGGAAGCCCTTAAAAGCGGCTTCCCTGCCGCTTGCTGCCATTTCTTTTTTACTTGAGCTGACCTACTAAATTAAAGTGCTGAACTGTTCTACGTCTCGACTCTAATTCCCACGCGCAAATCTAACACTGGCGACGAATGTAGTGGAAGAAGACAACAGAACAAACAATAGCTATTTATTAGGGAGAGTTGAGTCTGATTCCTGCACTGAAAACAGGAATCAGTCGGATTCAGTACGACCATCTGATTAATACTACACTGTACTACAGGAATCCTGAACTATCTTCATGAGTAACATTAAACTCCACAAAAGTGACACCACTGAGATTCTCTACAAAAGGTAAACCAATGAAAGATGGTAATACCTGATTAAATTGTTGCATATGGAAACAGGGTTGGTATAAAACAGATGTATATTGGAAAGAAACCTCTAGCAAGCTTTACAGTAGGAGAATGGAAGCAATTTGGATTTGACAATTTGGATTTATCTGCTGGGACTTTATCACATATCACCAACCTTGCTGAAATAGACAAATCACAAGAAGGGGAGAACAGTGCATGAACATTTTGCTGAGATTTCTGAAACTTGAATGAAGAATGAATGAATGAATGAATGAATGAATGAATGAATGAATGAATGAATGAGCTGGAAGGGACCTTGGAGGTCTTCTAGTCCAGCCCCCTGCTCAAGCAGGAGAACCTATACCATTTCAGATAGGTGACTGTCTACACTCTTCTTAAAAACAGTGATGGAGTGCCCATGATTTCTGGATGCAAGCTGTTCCACTGGTTAATTGTCCTCACTGTTAGGAAGTTTCTCCTTAATTCCAGGTTGCTTCTCTCTTTGATTAATTTCCAACCATTGTTTCTTGTCCTGCCCTCTGGTGCTTTGGAGAACAATTTAACCCTCTCTTCTTGTGGAAGAATTACGAGAAAAAATGCAAAACAAAACTATTTAAAAAAACTCCTGTAGGTTTATTTTTGGGTGCTCTTGTTCTCTCTTTCACTTGGTAAAACTAGGAGTAACCTTATATTCATTTTGAGAGGCAAACCAATTGATAAGGGTTAAATTTATAGTCTTTTGCTCTGATTGTATGATAAGCTTGTTTTTCATATGAAAAGGGTGGCACGCAATTTCCATTGGAAACAAATCACCATATTGTCTGCTTGGAAGTCGTTCAGTAGGCACTAATTGCTACAGAGGGATGATCATAGCTACTGTCAAATGGTGTTTGTCAGATCTGATTATCATAAGTTCTAGAAAGGAAAGTCAGCATTTTCTTTCAGCGTGCATATACGATGGTGAATAAAATGTGTCCAAAGTGAAATGTAAGATGTTTCAGATTCAGAATGCTCGAAAAGGTCAAAGGCATCAGAAACAACATATTAAATGGGCTGAATTGAATAACAGGGTAGGAACACAATAAACATGTCCATGATGTATATAGCGCATGGCTTCATTTCAAATGCATTATATAGATTTGGAGCCAAGACATATATTGTCTGTCATTTTTTTCACTAATCAATTCTTGAGCTGTCAGGGCTGAATGTGGGAATCCTCTTTTACTTCTGGAAAAAAGCGCAAAACGCATGGATCGTTCTCTTGTTTTTGTTTGTCCTCTTGGTGTCTAATGTCACTATATTTTGACTGGAGAACGAAGCTGGTGGATTTGAGCTTTATTTAGCAAATCCCTTCCTATCAGAATGTAAAGCTCCTTGTACTTAGCAGGATAACAAGACAGGGAGCATCACTGAGATGTAAGCGAAGAAGCAAAGGTAGAATTGCTTGAGCAGGATGTGTCACATCTAGTAAAAGCATAATTTCATTCTTGGCTTCGATGATTCTCTGGCAATTTAAAAAAAATTGCTTGTGGTGAATTCAGTTTGCTTTAAGTTTCTATACATAAGCTGCAAAACCCCGAAGCCTCCCTTAAAGGTTTAGATTATAATCCGAGGGATTTTGCTGTGCGTCTTCTTATGTCAGGACTGTGAACATCCTAAATTCTAGATGACAATTGGGAATAATAGAGAGAGAGCATGTTTTAATGGTATTCCAATATTTTTATTCTGCCTTTCTACTAAGAACATGCACACCTAATAAGGATGATTCATGGAATATTTATAACCTTTGTCTTTCAATGAAGACTCACTGAGAATTTCAATCATATATTTATTTCAATATTAATATGAGTCACACAATTTGAAATAATTGCATTTACAAATAAAGCATTTTTCCCTTATAATAATTCCAAGATATTTAAGATAATTCAAATATAAAGATAGCCCCAATTTTCACAGATTTCTATAGATACATGAAAGTTTATGGTAAGAATACAAACCGTTGCTCTGATCAATTGAATATTCCTAATAATAGAGTTGTGCTATGTTCTATTGGTGTAGAACATTCATAATGATTGATTATGTGCCATCAAATAATTTTCACCTCCTAGCAACCACATAGATAGATAGTCTTCATGATGACCTTTGTCCTTGGAGGAATCAGATTATCTAAGATCTGTTTCAAGTGGGCTCCAGGCCAGGATTCAGCACAGAGCAGCCTTGGTCAGAATTGTTGATGACCTGTGGCAGAGAGGAATGGAGGTGGTACATTCATCTTTGTTTTCCTGATCTCTCAGTGGATTTTAATATTGTCAACCACAGCAGGAGAGGAGAAGGAGAGGAGAAGGAGAGGAGAGGAGAGGAGAGGAGAGGAGAGGAGAGGAGAGGAGAGGAGAGGAGAGAAAGGAAGGATCCAATCTAAACCATCTACTAGTATCTTTGAGAGATGATGAGTCAAAACATTAAATATGTTATGATTGCATGGCTGATACTAATTAAAAAGTTTTCCCCCCCTGACACATTAAAGTAAGAAGAAAAATTACACAGCTGGATCAAGGTGTGAAAATGTGTGAGCATAAGCATCTCTAACTTACACAGGTGGAAGCATGGCATTGGAATAGCTGAGATTCCCACAGGAGCTTTGCAAAATCTGCCAACTACCTTTCATCCACAAGACATGGGAAAATAAGGGTACTCTCTTTCTACTTTCCTTCCCTTTAAGTGTGTGTATAGAGTGCGTGTGAGTGATGCACAGATCTAAACTTGTGGAATATGTTCTAATGAATTAGTTAGAAACCAATCAATCATGTTCCTGGCGTGCTCGATGGAAACTTCACTGAATGTGCTCTGACATATAATATCCTGTCTGTTTTGTAAAAGATGTCCAGTGGAACAGTAACAATTTAGTGACTGAAGAACATCTATCTTACTCAGTGTCTACAAAGGTAGAAGAAATTAACTATGCCAGTGGTTCTTAACCTTTTTAGTGGTCCGCACCCCCTTGAATCTGAAAATAAGCTCTTGCACCCCCTTAAAAAATGTATGTATATTTTTTATTTATAGAAAAAACATTTATTGCATAAACAAATGCCATGTTTATTTACAATATATATTACTATATAACATTATGATATATAATATAACATAACAACATAACATAACATAACATAACATAACATAACATAACATAACATAACATAACATAACATAACATAACAATATAATATAATATAATATAATATAATATAATATAATATAATATAATATAATATAATATAATATAATATAATATAATATAATATAATATAATATAATATAATATAATATAATATAATATAATATATGTATAATATTATTATATATATTATATTATATTACTATATAACATAAAAACATTGATCGCCTCGTTCGTATTTTCTTTTAAAAAATTGAAATTTCTCTTGCACCCCTGGAAATGCTCTCTCGCACACTCAGGGGTGCACACACCCCAGGTTAAGAACCACTGAACTATGCCAAGGAACAAGTTGAAGCAGGGATGTTTCTTAAAACTCTTAACAGTATATAGTAACTCAATAGCTCTAATGGTATGTAGAAATCGGACAGGGAGAAGAAACATAGTCAAGGAACCATCAGTTTAAAAGTAACAACCTTGCAAGGTAAATCAGACAGGAAGCATGTCCACATCAGCAAATTCTATTTTAGTGTAAGGCTACATTAACAGAATCTTGCCAGTCTGAAAGTACACTTCTCCCTCCCTCCCTTTTACAGCCCAAGAAATTAGGGAGGGTCTATTCTGAGGTGCTTGCCTCACCCACCTTCCTGCGCCAGACAAAGTTGCCTTTTATTTGTTCCCTTGGCTGCATCTCTCTTCTCCCTTTCTCCTAAGGTCATTTCCACATACCATTACAACAGCACAACCAGTCCTGTTGTCTTTCTTTCTTTCTTTCTTTCTTTCTTTCTTTCTTTCTTTCTTTCTTTCTTTCTTTCTTTCTTTCTTTCTTTCTTTCTTTCTTTCTTTCTTTCTTTCCTCTTTCTTTCTTTCTTTCTCTCTCTCTCTCTCTCTCTCTCTCTCTCTCTCTCTCTCTCTCTCTCTCTCTCTCTTCATTTCTTTCACATTTTTATTTTTACTTTATCTCCTTCCCTAAATATTGGATATTATGTCTTAAAGAACTGCCTTTTTAAAAAGCTGATTGTTATCCTCTTTCCCTTTTCATTTACAGAAATTATTGTTTAGTCCCCTTGTTTGCTCTTCTATATACAATAGCTCTTCTTTTGCCAATTGAGCCCCTCAATACTCTCTGATGTCATCAATCCATCTTGTTTTAGGACTTTTTCGTGGATGTTTTTTTTAATCAAGTAGGATCCATTCTGTGACTGCCTTGGTCCACCTGCCATCAATTCTTCTTTCTTTGTGACCAGCCCATTTCCATTTCAATTCTTTTACTCTATTGATAATATTGTATACTTTCATTTGTTCTCTAATTCATGTGCAGGTCTTTCTATCCTGTCTTGTACTGCCAAGCATGTATCTTTCCGTGGCTTTTTGCACCTCTTATAGTTTTTGTATCAATTGTGAGGTTAGTGTCCATGTTTCACCGGCATATTACATCTTTCTAAGGCTTGAAATATAGATTAGAAATTCACGAAGAAACAAAGATGAGGGACTAAAACTAAAGTGGAACTATAAATAGATACTTAGTAATGTCCCAACTTTTAACAAGAAACCTAGTGTGCACATTTGTGGCTTGTGTCTTTTCTTATGAGGTGGCTAACATAAATTGGGAATTTAAGACTATTGTTGAGGATGGGAGACTGGACCTATGGCTCTTAACAGACCCAGTCTTGGGAGCATGGTAGCTTGTGTGGTTAGGACACTGAGTCAGAAGACCATTGAGAGGCCGACAGGTTGCCAGTTCAAAACTTGAGAGTGTGAGTCATGTGACGGAATGAGCTCCCTTCAGTTTGTCCCAGCTC